>KZ654189.1:9593-41529 GCA_001010745.2 Gerris buenoi
TATATTTATAATATGTACATGAGGTTTAGATAAATGTTATCATTTATATAATTTACAAGGTTGTAATAAAAATTTAGATACCAAATTATTTTTATTCCACCAATTTTTATTTCTTAATTGATAAATGTATTTTACTTTATTTAGTACTATAATTCAAACGTGTTATTTATTTAATTTGATTTGATTGTTTTATCATATTATTTATTCATTTATTATTATTATTATTTATTTATCAATTTAATTATTTCATTGTTCAATTACATTTATGTTTCATTTAAAGGATTTAAAACATACTCTATGGGGCAGCATTTCCCAACCATAAGGTTCTGACCCAAAATAAGGATGTGACAAAATATATTAGTTGTGAAATATATATTAGAAATTATACAGTCATAAATTTAAATGATAAAATATAGTTATGAGGATGTTGGTTTAATAGCTGGAACTGTTAAAGAAGATCTGGTTCCGTTGACTGATAAACTAAGAAAGGATTTCGAGATAGCAACTAGGAGTACAACATATTTCCTTGGTGGTGAAGTAGAAAGATCTGATAATGGAGATATTCCAAACCAGCTATTCCAAAGAAGTCCTGGAAAAGTTTATAATGTCAAACTGTAAATAAGTATCAACTCCAATACTCGATGAAGACTTCCAAGAGGAGTTAGGAGAAGATTGTGATTTACCTTCTCGTGGAAGCACTTATATGCATTTGATGTGCTGCACCATACCTCACGTAGCTTATGCAGTTAAAGTTGCATCGATCTACCTTGACAAACATATGCAAGAAGATGTGGAAAGAGATAAAAGAATTCTCCAGTATCCTTGAGGCACACTGGGTTTTTAGAAAAATAATATGCAGGAATGGTTGTTATAGTGGAATTCCAGAGAGCTTTAGTGATGCAGATTACAGAGGAGATCATACAACAGGAAGGTCTGGAACAGGTGACTTATGTCTTTATGCTGGAGGTGCAATCTCTTNTATTATATATGTATTTGTATGTATGTATAAATATCACTTTGATTTATATTTTATTGTATTTTGTTTCCATGACGGACTATGTTCAAGATCAGTTTTATTTTAATTTATGTATATGTCAACTCTAGCTGACGACCTTAGGTCAAGCTTTTATGTTTTTTAAAAAAGAAGATACTTTTGTATATTATTTTCTATTGAATTAAATAAACATTTTACTACTACTATTATTATTTATTATTTTTATTGTTACTTACCACCTGAATGTATCTTAAAGGGGAAGATGTTAAGTGATTTGAATTATATGGAGATTAGAGCCTGATATGATCAAGGAGGCATTGGAATAGTGAGAGTGCGTAGTTGTTGATATGCGAGTATGGAAGTAACATGTCTGTAATTGTATTATGTTTATATTACATTTTAATATAGTATTCTAATGTTACAGTGGTGTTATTTATTTAAAAATCATATACAAGTGACAACATAACATGGCGCAGTCGGTTTCGGTTTCGTTGGTTTTAAAGTTACGTATAGAATAGAATCATAAAGTTGGTGAATAAAACGTGGTGTTATCGGGACTCAGGACATCGGACAATAATAATAATGGCAGAATCGGCGGATGGATTCCGGGTACCCGCCCCTTTGGAAATTAATAGTAGTGCTTCGGCAAGAAATTGGGAGGTATTTAAACAACAATTTACAATTTATTTGGAGGCCACGGAGTCTACCGAAAAGTCAGAAAAGGTTAAGGTTGCCAAGTTACTGAACTTAGTTGGGGAAGAAGGTTATTCTATATATACAACATTTAAAATGTGTGCGGGACAAGAGACTTTAGAAAAAGTGATTAAAGAATTTGATAGTTACTTCCTATCTCGAAAAAATGAGGTATACGAAAGGTTTAGGTTTTATAGTAGAGTCCAAAAAGAGGGGGAGCCATTCGATACCTTTTTAAATGAAATAAAATTGCTAGCCAAATCATGCAATTTTGAAGATCAGTTAGATAAGATGTTAAGAGATAAAATAGTATTAGGAGTGGCAAATCCAGTTCTAAGAGAAAGCCTGCTACGGCAACCCGATCTCAAGTTAGCGTCAGCAATAAATCATGCAAAATTATTTGAATCGGCTCACGCTCAAGCTGAAACAGTATCCACAGCCCATACGGAAATGAAGAAAAATGAACAATCAGTAGATGCAGTCTCAAGGAGAAGACAGAACACCCAGGAACAAGCGAAGAAACCACCTTTAAAGTCACAGGATAAGGAGAAGTCACAAATAAAATATATAGAGGGATGTTATAAATGTGGGTTTTCACACCCTATACGTAAGTGTCCAGCTTATGGGAAAGTATGTGCTAAATGTCAAGGGAAAAATCATTATGCAAATAAATGTAAAGGAAAGTATAGACCTAGAAAAAATGTAGACGAAGTAGAACAGGGTGAGAGGTTAGAGGAGTGTGTCTATGTAGATAGTGTAGGGGAAGTCAAAAGAGTAGAAAACAATTGGACAAAAGAGGGTATGGTAAATAGTAAAAGCATTGAATTTAAGTTGGACACAGGAAGTCAAATAAACATATTATCTATAGAAACATTAAAAAGAATAATGAATAATAAATACTATAAATTGGAGGGAAGCAATATATGTATATCATCCTATGGTGGATTCCGTATTATTCCAAAAGGGAAGATTAAATTAAATGTACAGTTTGGAAAAATAAATAAAAAAGTAGAGTTCATCATTGTAGAACAAAGTAATTGTAGACCAATATTAGGATTAAATGATTGTGTTGAGTTTGGGCTGTTGGTGAGAGTAGATGCAATAGAAAATTTTATAGATACTAATAAAGATTTGTTTACAGGAGTTGGAAGATATCCACAAAAATGTACCCTAACAGTAGACCCAACTATTAAACCAATCTCAGAACCACCTAGAAGAATACCTATGGCTTTAAGAGATAGATTAAAATCAACACTAAAGGAATTAGAGGTAAAAGGAATAATTCAGAAGGTATACAAACCAGGAAATTGGGTGAGTAATTTAGTTATACTTGAAAAACCAGATAAATCTTTGAGATTATGTATGGATCCACATTATTTGAACCAAGCAATTATGAGGGAATATGTGGAAATTCCAAAAATAGATGAATTGGTTGGAGACCTAGGTGAAGCAAAATGGTTTAGTGTACTTGATATAAAAGATGGCTTTTATCATTTAGAACTAGATGGGCCATCTAGTGAACTATGTACATTTAGTACCCCTTTTGGCTGTTATAAATTTTTAGTTTTACCGTTTGGAGTCAAGTCAAGCCCAGAATTGTTCCATAAGCGCACTATGGCAATTTTTGGTAACATCAAAGGAGTCAGGGTGTACATAGATGATATTTTTATACATGCTGCCTCAGAGAAGGAATATGATTTAATAATGAAGCAAGTGCTCGCCAAAGCAAAGGAAAATAATATAAAATTTAATGTAAGAAAATTACAATATAAAAATCAAAAAGTAAAATATTTGGGTTTTGAAATTGATGAAGAAGGAATACACATAGATTCGGATAGAGCTAAAGCCATTCAAGCCTTGCAGGAACCAACCTGTAAAAAACAGCTGCAAAGTGTATTAGGTAGTGTTAATTATGTGAGAGCATTTATTCCCAGCATGTCACAAATATTGGCACCACTAACAGAATTATTAAAAAAGGATGTGGTATGGCAGTGGTTGCCCGTACACAAGCAAGCATTTGAACAAGTTAAATTAATAGTTTCAAAATCACCGGTATTAGCTACCTATGATTCAACAAAAGAGTTAACCCTTATAACTGATGCTAGTAAGGATGGTGTAGGTTGTTGTTTAAAACAAGGAACAAAAACAATAGCATACGGTTCTAAAAAGTTTACGGATACTGAGAGAGAGTATGCACAAGTAGAGAAAGAAATGTATGGGATAGTTTATGGGTGTAAAAAATTTCATAACTTTATTTATGGTAGGAAGGTGAAGGTTTTGACTGATCACAAGCCATTAATAAGCATATTTAATAAAAAATTAGGTAAAATAATGTCCAGTCGGTTACAAAGGATGAGACTTAAAATTTTGAAATATGATCTTGAAGTTCAATATTTACAAGGAAAGTATATGGGAATGGCAGATTTATTAAGTAGATTAGGAGGATTAGAAAGTGGAAAAGATGAGGTAATGTTGGAAGGTGAAGTGCACTATATCAACTATTTACCTATGAGTGAAGAAGCAGTTAAGAGATATAAACAGGCAGCTAGTGAAGATAATACTTGTAAATCAATAATTAATTTTTGGAATGAAGGATGGCCGAAAAATAAAAAAGATATAATTGGAGAATTAGCCCATTATTGGANGAAAACAAATTATTAAAGCAGTTTCACACCATAAAACCAATTAATTTATACAAAATTAATTCCAAATAGCAGAGCACGATCTAATCACGTCAACGACAAGATGGCGACCTTCGGCAAAACCAAATAAAAAAATAATATATGAACCTACATCATGGAAAGACATGATGGCCTTAGATGAAAAGGAGAAACAAAATTGAATCATCGCGGCAGAAGAAGAAATGGCATCTCTTCTCGACAAAGAAACGTGGATCCTGACAGACCCTCCACAAGAAAAACGACCTATAGGTTGTATATGGATCTTTAAGGTAAAATACAATAGTACAGGTGATGTCGATAAATACAAGGCCCGTCTAGTAGCCAAAGGTTACAACCAAAAGTTCGGCAGCGACTATGATAGTACATTTGCCCCAGTGGTAAAACAAACAACTATTCGAATCTTACTTACTGTAGCCACTAAACTAAATTTAGAAGTACAACATTACGATGTCAAGTCTGCTTACCTTAACGGCGAACTTCGTGAAAACATATATATATGACTCAACCTGAAGGGTTTATAGACAACTCTCGGAAGGAAATGGTGTGTAAACTCCAGAAGTCATTGTATGGTTTAAAACAATCAGGAAGAGCCTGGAACATCAAAATCAACGAAGTTCTGAAAGATCTTGGATTCAAGAGAAGTGAGGTAGACCCTTGCTTGTATGTAAAATACGAAGCAGGGACACCTGTGTATCTCTTAGTCTACGTTGATGACCTACTAATAGCTCACAAAAATTCAGAGGTCATAAAGTCTATAGCAGAATCTTTGAACACTCACTTTGGAATCAAAAAATTAGGAGATCTCTCGAACTATTTAGGAATAAAAATTGATAGAAACAAACACGGCTACGCTCTCAGCCAAAAGCAGAAAATAGAGGCTTTGATAAATAAACATGGACTTGAAGATGCGGCCGGAGCGGCAACGCCAATGGACCCATCATATCCAAGCCTACAGGGAGAGGAAGATCTACTAGAAAACAACGAAGAATACAGATCGGCTATTGGATCATTGCTCTACCTCAGTACAACAACCAGACCAGACATAGCATTGCCTGTGAGTTGTCTTGCGAGAAGGGTAAGCAAACCTCGTCAAAGAGACTGGAATCAAGTCAAAAGAGTTATAAAATATTTAAAAAGCACCAAGGACATAAAACTAATTTTAAACGCTCCACCCGATGAAACACTTCAGTTAAAAGGGTTTACTGATGCAGACTGGGCCGGAGATCTTGGTGACAGAAAGTCTACAAGTGGATATGTTTTCTTTCTAGGTAACAGCCCTATCTCATGGTCAACGAGAAAACAGAACTCGGTGGCACTTTCTTCCACCGAGGCAGAATATATATCGGCAGCAAGCGCTTGCCAAGAAGTGATCTGGCTCCGACAGATATTAGAAGACTTCGGATTTCCACAGGAATCACCCACCATCATCTACGAAGACAACCAAGGCTGTATTATGATGGCAAAAGGAGACCAGTACAGCCAAAGAACAAAACACGTGGACATCAAATACCACTTTGTCAAAGATTTGGTAAATGAGAAAGCTGTACAATTTATTTATTGTGAAAGTGGAAAGATGACAGCGGACGCGCTAACAAAACCAGCCACTCTTCCAAATTTAGAGAAATTTTGAACAGAAATGAACATCTCGGCGAGAGGGGGCTCAGCGTAGCGACGACTCCATGTTCTTTCTACTTCATCTACTTATTGTTTTAAGTTTAATTAGTTCATTTAATTTATATTTAAAAAAAAAATCCTATTAACATTTTTAAACATTCTAGGACAGTATCAGATCGAGTGGGGGTGTTGGGATTCCGACCGGATACCGGCTGAATGTTTATTTATGTTTTCGTATTTTGATTTTATCTTGTCCTTATCCCTATTTTAGTTTTTTATATGGGAAAAACCCCCTAAGAGTTGGGTTTTTCCTGTTTTTTATTGCATTATTGTATTTAGTTTATAGTGTATTTTCAAGGAAAAATAGTTTTGGTACGAAACTGTAGTGGTTCGGTACGTAGAATCGGGTACAAAGTGACCTACGGTCAAAAAGTGCGTTTTTTTGGTACTTTTACTTTAACAACTTTTTAAAAAGGGCACAATGATTAGAATTTGATTCGCGGCTTTTGTCAAGCTCGGCGATTTGTACCCGAAAGTGGTCTTACTTTTTTCCCCGACTTACCCCCGTGGAGGGGCGACATCGGGAAAAAAAAGTTTTGTCGATCAGAAAAAGTACAAATGGTACAAAAGCGTGTTACATGTCATTTTAACCGCCTGGAAAAGTTGACAAAAGTGGTGAAAAAAGATTTTTAAAAAATTTACGTTTCAGGTCCTTTTTGGGGGAAAAACACTTTTAGCGGGTGGAATTTGTTCATTTGTTTTGGTGGTTCACGTATCTCCTCCTAGGGTATTATAGGTAGCAAGTTGGCGGTTTTATTTTTAGATAGAGAAAATAGCCGTACTCAAGGCGTTTTGGTTTTGAAGTTTAATTTCCGTGTACTTTTAGAGGTAGGGTACCTCAAAGTCCGGGGTACACCCAGGGTACACGGGTGGTTATTTTGGGGGGAAAAAAGTTTACTATATTAGTAATTTACACGGGCTAACTAAATCCAGGCCGAAGGGTAAGCGGAAAATATTCCTTCGTTACCTTTAGTGAACCGAAGTTCTACGGCTCATTTATAATTGTCAAATTTTCCCGAAAAATCGAAATTTTCAAAATTTTGACTTTGGACGGTCATAGCGTCTACATTTGTGAACCGATTTGAATTTCGAAAAGTGCGCTCAAACCGTACTCTAAAGCACTTTAATTTAAGACCATATTATTTGAAAAATTCGCCCTATTTGCTGAGAATATGAGACTTATCTTTTTCCCGACGGGCCGGTCTTGTGACCACTTTTTTTTGAAATTATACATGTGTCGTATATCGTTTTAAAGGCCTTGAAAAGTACTTTATTGTAGTGATTTTTATTTATTTTTTAAAAAATTTGTACGGGTACATTTGTACCGATTTGTACTTTTGGTTCAGGTTAAGAAGGTGAAATACATTTTTTTACTTTAAATATTTGTTTATTAGCCTAAATAATGGGCTTTTACATGGTTTGTTTTTTAAATATATTTTTGGTACCTATGTGTACAAAGTGCTTTATATCACAACACCTACTTTCATGTATATCGCTGAAAAGCCCTTGAATAGGCCTTTCAAATTAGTTATGTAGTGTTTTGTAATATTTTTACATTTTAGGGGGATGAATTAGAAAAAAGCCCTTATATAGCAGTTTTTTTAAAATGGTTCCTTAGGTTTTGGTTGAAATTGAAAACATTGTTATTGTTTTTTACTCCCCTTTTCAAGAAAGTAACGAATATACCTCATTTATTTTTGTATCTTCATTTTGGCTTTTTCAGGTAAAAAAAATCACGGGTATGGATGGCTTGACGATTTTTTGGGAAAAAATAAAGTTTGTCTGATCTTTATGAAATTTGTCATGCTTATAAAGATGAAAAATACAAGACGAAAGTGCTCTTGGACTTTTTTTTCCACGACTCTTAGTTTTCGAGAAAAAGCCACTCAAAGTTCACATTAGCCTATTTTTGGGGTTTTTGATTGGCTATTTCTCGGTTTTTAAAAGTGGTAAATGGAAAAAGAAAGGCATATTCGTAATTTACTCAACAAGGGCTTTAAAACGACGTATAGTTTGTATGGGGTTGTCGACAACTTTTTTGTCCAAATTTTCCGGCTCTAAATCTGGGCCCAAAAATAGGGATATTAATAAAAAATTCATAATATGTATATTCATAAAATTTGTATACATGCCTTATTTAATATTTGGAACTATGAAAAAAAATAATATTTGAACATTTTTGTATATTTGTACCTTTGGTACAAACGGTACCTAATGTGTTACGCTGCTGCGCAGCAGTAGTGTAATTATAACTTTCCTTCCATACTGCTGCGCAGCAGCAGTGTATTCATTTATTACTTCTGCGAAGCAGCAGTCTCTTTACTTTTCACACATTCGCACTGCTGCTACGTCCAAACTGCTGCGCAGTAGCAGTGTTTATATTTTCTTACACATTCACACTGCTGCGTAGCAGCAGTTTGTCGATTTTATTTGGTTCCGTGCATTGTTGGTTTAGTCGATCTAATTGTAGCCGTCATTCTTGGCGACAAGTTTTCTAATTAAGTTTTCCTACTGTTTAATTTGACGTAATATGACCGACCAATGAGAGAAGACTTTGCGGAAGCCTTTCTGGGGGTGCATTGTTTTGTTTATTTTTGACACATTTTGACTGTTTTTAAAAAAAATTTTCAATGTAAGTGTACAAAAAAAATAAAAAAATAATAAAAATGTATTAATCAAATATATATATATAATAAAATACAAGTCCAAACTAATATAAGTACCCGGCCACTAGATGGACGCAGGCTGGCCGTAGGCCAGCCGAGACCAGCTAGTCAATGTTTAAAAAATATAATGCAGTTGAACATTATAAATGAAGACGTGCGTTACTATGAGTTTTAACTAATAGCATATATAACATAATAAATATACTATAAAGCCGCATGGCTAACTGACTCACTGACTGACATTAATGTTTACCCACTTCCAGAAGAGCTAGAGACTTGTGGTTTGCGCCATTCGACGCGCAATGTCCTTATTGTGAACCAAAATAATTATACAAAGTTCACTTTCCCCCTCCTTCCCCACTTAAAAAAATAAAAATGGCCAACTTGACTTTTAAGCTGTTTTGGGGCTTATTGCGGCTAAACGGATAGCACCAGCGGTAACTGATTTTAAAAGAGCTACAACTTTGGTCCTATGACTTTTTGTCATATCATCATCAGTTGTACCTTAGATTGTGATAATTTTGGTATTTGTTTAGTTTTATTTTTTCCATTTTTATCTTTGAATGGCCATAGTTTCTATAATAGTTGACCGATTTTATTTCTGATTGTGGCGCTTAAATCTCACACTAATGCTCTATAAATTAAGTATATTTTATTTCATTATTTCATCCTATTTGCTGAGAACAGGAGTGTAAATTTTTTCCCGTGTGCCGTGTCACGTGACCACTTTTTTTTGGTTTAAATATTCTGTCGTTTATCATTTGAAAGGCCTTGATATATACATTAAATGACACATAGGAATTGTTCCAACATTAGACATTAAGTCATTACGATGTTGGCTCGGCATTACGCTATGATCTTGTTGGTCTGGTATAGATCCAGAGTTGGGTGGGCATCGTCGGGCCCCTGATTAGTCGGACGCGACGAAACAATGCAGGACATAGTCCTATGTGTCATGCTTGCTTGGCACATCCCTTGGTGTCTCTCACATATTAATTGTGTAGCCTATTGCAGTGTGCAAACACGGTATTACATTGCTGTTGTGCTTTGCCAGCCAAGCAAGTATGGCGGTATGAGAGCACGCTCGTCTCTGATAAGGCCTACATCTGATCTTGATGGTCTGGTATAGGTCCAGAGTTGGGTGAGCATCGTCGGGCCCCTGGTGATTCGGACGACGAAACGATACAGGACATAGCGTAATGCCACGTTACCACCTTTTTTTGGTTTTTAATATTCTGTCGTATATCATTTGAAAGGCCTTGATATATACATTAAATGACACATAGGAACTGTTCCAACATCAGACATTACGTCATTACGATGTTGGCTCGGCATTACGCTATGATCTTGTTGGTCTGGTATAGTTAGCCAACATCGTAATGACGTAATGTCTGATGTTGGAACAGTTCCTATGTGTCATGCTTGCGTGGCACATCCCTTGGTGTCTCTCACAAATTGTGTAGCCTATTGTAGTGTGCAAACACGGTATTATATTGCTGTTATATTTATTTATTAGTTAAATTAATACCCTTTTGTATTGTTTGTTGTTTAAAAATATAATTTTGGTACCTCAAAGAACAGGGGTATAAATGTACAAGTTATTCTTTTATAATATGACGTATATTGTTGAAAAACTCTTGAACGGAAAATTTATTTTCGTTACGAACTATTTTGTGTTATTTTTAAAAAAGAGCAAAAAACTTTTTATATAGCGGTTTCTACGATTTGGTTGCTGTGCTATTTGTTTATTAAATCTATTGTATTATGGGAGCTAACTGTTGTTGCTGTTGGAGGCTTTGTTTCTCCGAAAAATGTTGGTTAGAACAAAAGTTATTAAATATTTATCGAGGTATTTTTATTTCTTAAACTGATCTTTAATGCGTACTAGAGCGCGAGGAAGCTATGTGTCACACTAATTGGCAGAGTATTTATTATTTTTTTCTCCTCCAAAGTTAAGGTGAGTTTAATAAGGCTGTGATTGTCTGCTGTAGGAGCTAGGGAAGTAACTTTGCAAATAAAATTAATAATATAGAAAGAAGGAAACAAAACTTCTCTTGTTTTGTATAAACATTTATAGAATGAAATAATAAGAATAAAAGAATTATAAATGAAAATAAATAAATAAAGAAAATAGAGTGAAAGAACACCTGAGACCAAAGTTTATAGAACACCTTGGGGAATATATTTATATATAATATATGTTCAATGTCGCTTGAACACTAAATATTATATTATGCTGTTAGCACCTCTACCTTCATCATCGTTTGTCTGATCTGCTAAACCTGCTCTACAGAGTACCAGACTCAATCAGAGATTGAGTGCACTTAGATCTTTCTTTAGATTTCCGGATCTCACTCCACTGGCAGAACTGCCTCAAAGTTCAAATATTCAAATTTCTAACTGCCCAAATTCTTGGAGGGAAGATTCTAAGTGCAGNGCAACTAAATTGATTCCTCTCTTCTCGACAGACATAGAAGAAAATACCGTTGGCAAGAATGAGGACGAAGTTACCACTCCCTGACCTTCCTTACCCTACATCAATAGATCAATGGTACCATGTGAAATCCACAGATAATCCTAGCGATCTGGGTTCCAGAGGTTTAGAGCCAGAGAACCACATTAATAATTCATTTTGGTTTAATGGTCCAGAATGGGCAATTCAAGATAGCCAATTTTGGCCTGTACAGAGATTGCACACCTCTGTTTCTGATTTGGAATCCCTTCCGGAGCTCAAGACTGTCAGCTTAGCTGCCACTACTCCCAACTCTTACATGCATCAGTTTATCCAATCATCTTCTTCTTATTCCTTGACCATTCGGAAGTTTGCATGGGTTGTGCGTTTTATCGCCAACTGCAAGTCTCCCCAAAAATCTTCGCAGCATGGGCGCTCTTAGCACTGCCGAACTTCGACCAGGGCTTAATATATGTATTAAAGTTACCCAACAACAGGACTTTGGTATCAAACCCCGCTGATGCAGCATGCGAAAAACACTTTCGGGACACTCATTCTCGATTACCTACTGGCCGCTATGTCGTCCGTCTTCCTTTTAAGGATAATCGTCCGTCTCAGTTTCCTTCAAACGGCTGTCGCATGTCGAAAGTCGCCTAGCTCGCAGTATGGAACTTCGTACCCTATACGGAGTATTCATGAAAGAATACGAAATGCTAGGACATATGGAACGTGCCAAAAGTCCTGGCCAATATATTATTCCTCACCATAGTGTTTTGAAGCCTGACGCCGACGTTAAGATGAAGATTAGGGTTGTCTTAGATGCTTCTGCCCGGACCGCTAATGGGTCACTCAATGATCACCTGCATGTTGGTCCTAAATTGCAGAACGACATAGTCTCCGTCACAATGAACTTTCGACGGCATAAAATATGTTTTACCGTCGACCTTAAACAGATGTTCCGCCAAGTGCTACTACATCCAGAGGACAGGGTGTATCAACACATTCTTTGGAGGGAGGACCCTTCTCAACCTGTTGAGGAGTTTGAACTTTGTACTGTCTCGTACGGGCAAGCGAGTGCTTCCTACCTTGCCATTACTGCCTCCACCAGGTCGCCAGTAATCACGGATCTGAGTATCCTTTAGCAGCTGCAGCTATTATAAACGGAATGTACGTGGACGACATGCCTACAGGAGCCAATACCGTCGAAGAAGCTCTTGAACTTCAGAGGCAAGTTATCGGCCTTATTCTTTGGAGGGAAGACCCTTCGCTACCTGTGGAGGAGTTTGAACTTTGTACAGTCTCGTACGGGCAAGCGTGTGCTTCCTACCTTGCCATTCGCTGTCTCCATCAGGTCGCCGCTGATCATGGATCTGAATATCCTTTAGCAGCTGCAGCTGTTATAAACGAAATGTACGTTGACGACATGCCTACAGGAGCCAATACCGTTGAAGAAGCCCTTGAACTTCAGAGGCAAGTTATCGGCCTTATGAAGAAAGGGGAGTTTCCTCTTAGTAAATGGGCGAGCAATCATCCAGCCTTGTTAGAAGTGGTGGATCCTAAAGATCGAGTAGGTTGTGCGCTTCCGAGAAAGATTGAAGACCCCGAGGACCGCACACGCTGAAATACTCACTGGAGAGATTATTAATATAGCTGATAGCCAACCTAAACTTATTGGAACCATATTTGGCTATGTAGTTATTGGTCGAGTTGGCGACTTAGCTGAAGCTCCTGCTGTTCAAGTACTATGCGCCATAGCTCGGAAAGGTCCCAAGGACTTACCGCCTCTTCTCTGGAAGAACCTCCTTCAGCTTCGGTATCAAACCCCGCTGATGCAGCATGCGAAAAANGAGTTCCAGACTATTCTAGATTTCGAGTCCAGATCTCTGTTTAGAATTTTAATCTCCCTCCACTGGCAGAACTGCTTCAGTTTGAATATTCAAATTTCTAACTGCCCAAATTCTTGGAGGGAAGATTCTAAGTGCAGATAGTGAGTGTATGTGAAATCTGAGTCTGGCTTTGTGGCAATCCACGTTTTTTTCACATGTAAAGCCAAGTTTTATTTAAGTTGTTCAACCAGCCTTGGTATCCAGGTGGCAGAACTCATTTTTCATTATTTCTCCTCTGCTGGTATCCAGCCTTGGTGCTCTGCCCACACAAAATACATCTTTCATCTGAAAACTTCTCAGCCACATCACTCCACCTCACCACAATCAGATAAATCTTTTCTAGGCCAATTATTGTTATACATTTATTTATTGTCATGTCCATAATATCATTCAATCTACAGTCCGCATTAAAGATAATTTACTTTCTTTAGTAAAATTTATTATTTCATTTATATTACCTTTTAAACTTTCGTGGCCAGGTCAGGGCAAATCCCCCCTGGTGCGAACACAATAGGTTTTCTGTTTTTGGGCAAAAGAGTTTAACTTATATACCAAATTTCAAGTCAATAGCGTCAGTAGGTTGGGAGATATACTCCAAGTTGCGACGGACGGACGGACAGACGCACTACCAAAAGCATAAGGGTTTCTAGGACGACCTCGAAACCCTAAAAACGTAGTATATAAAAAGTTCTTTTTATCTTGCAATTTTTTTATTTTACAATTGACTAAACTTAATGAATAACTTCGCTTGTTTATCGATAGAGCAGAAATATAAAAATAAAGAAAAAAAATTAAGAAATAAAATATTCAGGTAAAAGTTGTTTTAAGATTAGGAAGAATAATGTATTTTTTTATGCAACTCTAACCCGATTTCAGGTCCTATTTTAGGCCTAGGCCACTTTGGTATTGTTTATAATCATTTTATATTTACTTAGCAATAGATTAATTATTATTATTAGATAGTTTTATATATTTTCTTTGACTGCAATTTCTCGATTGCACATTCTGGCGATACAGGTATTTCTTTGTGAATATTTATTAATGCTATTCCATTCAACCTTGAATTTGGACCTGGGAGAGAAGTATGTTTTCCTACTCGAGGTTAAGTCTCCTCCTGAGGAACCGCCGAAGTAAAAAGATAAATAAGTTAGCTCCCGAGGCTTGCCGAGGGAGATAACTGTAGTATTAGCTCTCGAGGCTTACCGAGGGAGATAATCCCGAGAGCAGAAATACTTCGATCCATGTTGCGTATTAATTGTATCTACGACTAGTGCACCATGGGTAATAGCTATTAAGTTTGTAAATATAAAAGTTTTACCTGATAAAAAGTTTTACCTGATAAAAGATAAAGTTTCACCTTAAACTGATATATAGTTACTTGATTTATTAAAATAACAATTCTTATATTAAACATATACGTTTTTAATTTAATTTCGTTTAGTTTGTTTTTTTAATTTAAAGACTTTGTATGATATAACCTAAAGTAACCTTCCCGAAAAATTAGTATACAAAACAGCTAAAAAAAAACATTACTACCAACATAATACTTAAAATTAACCTAAAAAAAATACCTTTTAAGTTGGTATGATTGTTTTTTTACTCCCAAGGGAGGGAAGTAACACTTCCCTCCCCGTTATTAGCAATGTAAAGTCCACTTATAATGCAAGTCGTAGATAAATATGTTTTCAGTCTTCTTAATGTTGAAAATGTCCTTTCTAGTAGTCGATTCTAGTAGAGTCGATGTAGTAACTGGTAATGTTGCTAGTATCTTGAGTAAGTAATGAATATTTGGGAAAAACATTATATTGCTACGAATCAATTGCATTACACGGTCTATCACGTATTTTTGTTTTTTCCCTATTTTTGTATCCACAACTCAAGCTCTCCGTCGAATGCGCGGGTTGAATAAACGCTGTCTCTGTACGTTTCGAAGCACTGAATAATGTTTTCCTTTGTGGTAGGAGGGAGATATTTGGGTAAAAGAGATGCTAATGAAGTCAGTAACTGTTTGTGTTTGGAAAAGCGATCTGTAATGGTGAGTATCAAAAAATCCAGAAAAGGGATCCATATACAGGGTGGGGCAAAATATATGTATCGGTTTCAAAGACATGTAGAAATAACATTTGAAAAGAATATAAAAAAGAAATATGCCCTAATAAAAAGGGGTCTAATAAAAATATGTGTGAGGCTCTCACGCATTAGAAGTGAAACTTAAGTTCTAGAATGCATTGCTCACTTTCATTTTTATTTTTTGACTAATTTATTATTTGAGGATTAAGAAATAGTTATGGGAAATTTAATTGAAAAAAAAGATTGGTACGCTAAGGCAACCACATTTATTCCAATAAAAATAAATGGGATTTGCTGGTCTTTAAATAGATAAAAACAATTAATCTGTAGCAATGTTACACTTGGACGATTCTCGAATCGCAAACTTCGTTACACGATTTCACTATATGAAAAAATTCACTCTACCGCCGCCAAAGAAGTTTCACTTCAAAAAAACTATTTAACTTACAGAAATAAGGTTTATATTGTTTGATTCAGTAGATAATATAGATTTTTACATTAAATTTTGAAGATGACGTCATGAAGATGGCACGATTCTGAATGTTTTCAACAGCTCTACGGCACATTGGGATGGGTACAGCCGTAACTTCCTCCCTTATTCTTTCCTAGAGCTCTTTCAGGATTTGTGGACGATGTTTAAAAACTTTTACCTTTAGATATCCCCAAAGAATAAAACCGCATAAACTACCATCTGGTGAGGCGCAATAGCGAACATTCTGTTTATCAACAGTTCCACAAAGGTGGAAGTGGGCCTCGTGACGGAATGTATCGCAGCTGTCGGCCGCCATCTTCATGACGTCATCTTCAAAACTTAATGAAAAAACCATATTATCTACTGAATCTTACAATATAAAGCTTATCACTGTGAGTTAAATAATTTTTTTTTCTACATCCCTTTAAAACCGATACATATCTTTTGCTCCACCCTATACTTCTTCTGTATTATTCTTCTACAGATTCTGAAGGAACATTATATCTATAGACTTGTCTGCCAGCTTCACGAGGTGTTTGAAATATTACCCCAATCTTATCAGCTTTCATTGTAACCTCTTCCGTCACCTTGGTAAACTCTCTTTCAGCGGATGTTCGAATCTGTAATTTGTTTTGTTAAATGTCTACAATATTCAAGACACCGAACTAAATCGATGTCTTGTTTTTACATAGTTTTAGATAACTTTACAGTCAAGGAGAAGCAACTCTTGTGCAGCAAATATGCTGTGCAGAAAACTCGGTGTGGCAAACTGCTTCTTCAAATACCATTGACTTCCGGGAGGTTATATTGTCTTTACTTTGTTGCATAGATAACAAAGCAGATACAACAGCTTCCATAACTTCACAAAAAGCAAACAGATATTCGTGCCGTTCAACCCACCCATACATCACCCGTTGCACGTACATTTTTTAATAGTTTATACCTAATTTCTTGGTAACACTTTTGCATGTTCTCCAGTAATATTTGTGTCCTTTTTGGTGACGATCTAAAGAATGTTATTATTTCCTGCATAATTTGAAGTGAATTTCGGATTGACGGGACAGAACAAGACTTTGACAAAACTAGATTGAGGGCATGGGCAGTACAGTGACTATATATTGCCAACGGATAAGTCTCTATGATTGTCGCCTGTACTCCATTAAATTTTCCACTCATTGAAGCCGCTCCATCATAACCCTGACCTCTTAAATATTGTAAATTTATTCCATATTTGGACAGAGTAGACAAGATTGAATTGGCAAGACCGGCCCCAGAAACGTCGTGCACTTGAACGAAACACAAAAATTCCTCTCTTAAAATTAATTTTGAGTTTTCTTCTGAAACATACCTTACACATAATGAAAGTTGTTCTTGCCCAGAAATGTCAGATGTTTCATCGGCGTAGATAGTAAAGCATCGCGCCTCATTCTCCTTCTGAACAATGTTTTCCTGAATTATTTCACCACAAATATTTATAATTTCATTCTGCACTTCGGTGCTAATTAAATGAAGGGTAATGACTTGACTTCATCTGCAAGCAAGCCCTTGTCTCAATTCCGGATTCAACTCTAAATTTTAGCAGAGCTCTGAACACACCATTTTCTACATAACATTATCTAACATAATGTTATGTTCTATTCTGTTGTTATGTTATTATTCTAACATTATCCTCAGTAATATCAATAAGCCCACTATCTTTGAGGGTTTTTATTATTGACAATAGTTTCAGTCTCTTTTTTAAATGTGTATCTTTAATGTAAGAACATAACTGCATTTTTACATTACCGACACTACCTTCCATTACAGAATTAAAACTCTCATACTTTTTATACTAGTTTTGTGATATTCATACTCTTGGTGAGAAGTAAATGCTTCGATGGCATGTTTCCACTCCTTTAATGGGGGAGTAACCAACTTTCCTAGAGATTGGTGTGAGCCGTGCACACCAGCAAAGCAGCCAACCTGCTGCAAAAATTACACAAAAGCGACAAAGTGCCCCTTCAAGCAGAGCGGAATAAGTCAACCATGGATAACGGTCAAGCCATTTCCACTGAAANGGGGGAGTAACCAACTTTCCTAGAGATTGGTGTGAGCCGTGCACACCAGCAAAGCAGCCAACCTGCTGCAAAAATTACACAAAAGCGACAAAGTGCCCCTTCAAGCAGAGCGGAATAAGTCAACCATGGATAACGGTCAAGCCATTTCCACTGAAATTTTCGTTTATTTGAATCGGAAGGAAAATTATATGTTTTATTTTGCACCCAAGGATTGTTAATCAATTTTAATTTTCTGACATTATCGATATCTATTATCAATTTACTTACAACCACACCAATATCCAAATCATTCTTGTCCTGATGATTGGGGGATGACTCTGGTATAATTGATGTATGGGCTGACTCTTCCCTTGCACAATTTTGTTCACTTTTTTCGTTCGTATCTATTGATTTTGGCTTTTTAGAGAAACAATTTANGATTGGGGGATGACTCTGGTATAATTGATGTATGGGCTGACTCTTCCCTTGCACAATTTTGTTCACTTTTTTCGTTCGTATCTATTGATTTTGGCTTTTAGAGAAACAATTTAACAAAGTATTTTGTCTTTTACTCATGATGTCTATCAAAGTTTTATGCACTGTAACAAAGTAATAATTAGTTTTGACGCACTATTTAAAATTATAAAAAGAAATTCTATGTGTACTGTATAAAAATTAGGAAATATCTTGTATGCACTGTTTAAAGTAAAAATTGTATTTTATGGACTATTTAAAAGTATAAAAATAAATAAATTGACGTAATTTAAATAAATAAGGCACAACTAAGTGATTAGAGCCAAAAACAATCTCAGTTTGACTTGAAGGCAAAATTAAAACAATTCTCAGTTTGACTTGAAGGCAAAATTAAAACAATTCTTAGTTTGACTTGAAGGCAAAATTAATTAAAACAATTCTCAGTTTGACTTGAAGGCAAAATTAAAACAATTCTCAGTTTGACTTGAAGGCATAATTATTTCCCTCCTTCGGGAAGAAGTTGAAACCTATACGCAAAATTTTTTTTTAAAAACAAGATAAAGAAATCAATTTTACTCTTAACCAAAGCAAAACAACTATTACAGAAATCCAAAAGAAAAGAATGTACCTAAAACTGCCGATGGACAAATTAAAAAAAAAAAAGATCTGCTAAGTTTAGAAAAAAAACTAAAATTCTTTAAAAACATTTTTTTTTAGCGCTTTTTTCTATCTATCTCTGTAAACAGAAAACACAAACGAAACACGAATAACCTAGCAACCAATGTTGATAGTCCGGTCGTAACTTCCAATCATGGAAATCCGTCAATGACGCAAAATGAATGTAATAAAGGCCAGAACTAGACACAATTAAGATTAATCGCAATAGCAAGCCAAAATCCAAGAAGGAAAAATCAAACACTGAAAGTCAGAAAATTCTACACAAATAGACTCTGAACTCAGTAATTCCTAGGACCTTCAGAAATCAGACTCGAGATGAGAGCGTACAAAACCATGCGAGTACTTGAATACTATTTTGGAATAATCAACGATCATAAATCCGATTAAGAGCGATGAGGATCCAGTAACACGAAGGAAACATGTCCCCGAGCAACACTCGGAAACATAACACAAATCACGAGACCAAGAACCACGTCTATCTGTAACTATTCAACAACCAACAACGTCCCATAAGAGCACCAGGTTCCTTCTCAAAACGACTGGATGCGCATGCAACACCCGTCGGATGAGAACTCTTGGAACCTTTAATCCGGCCTAGCCGAGTTGCCCTAGAACGAAGACAGAGGCCTGTGATCTCCCAGGACCTCAACACACGAGTACATGTACCTACTAGAACATAGTACTCCTATAGGAGATTAATCATAGTCCTCCCTAAACTGAGAGGGTACTCAATCTCTACCCTGTCAGAAAAACGAAATTTATCTGCCCTAAAGGCACAAACTTTTCTGGTAGAACCTTTCTTATAAAAGAAATAAATCCGGAAAAACCGATCACCACCAGTAAAATAATAAAAAAGTTAATACATAATAATAACACCAGGTGTCAAAACTTGCACCGTCATGGTTCGGCTAAAAAATTAAAATAAACCATAAGAAAAACTAACAAAACGATGATCAAAGGTCATACAAAATACGGCAACCGAACCTATACACAAATTAAACGAAAGTAAAAGATAAATATTAAACAATAAGGTATAAAAATAAAATAAAACCACCATTTCCTAGCAGCACTTTCTCAGCAGTAGAGATATAAATCCGGTGAACCGTAGGCTACTAAAAAAATGGGGGANAAGGCAAAATTAAAACAATTCTCAGTTTGACTTGAAGGCAAAATTAAAACAATTCTCAGTTTGACTTGAAGGCAAAATTAAAACAATTCTCAGTTTGACTTGAAGGCAAAATTAAAACAATTCTCAGTTTGACTTGAAGGCAAAATTAAAACAATTCTCAGTTTGACTTGAAGGCAAAATTAAAACAATTCTCAGTTTGACTTGAAGGCAAAATTAAAACAATTCTCAGTTTGACTTGAAGGCAAAATTAAAACAATTCTCAGTTTGACTTGAAGGCAAAATTAAAACAATTCTCAGTTTGACTTGAAGGCAAAATTAAAACAATTCTCAGTTTGACTTGAAGGCAAAATTAAAACAATTCTCAGTTTGACTTGAAGGCAAAATTAAAACAATTCTCAGTTTGACTTGAAGGCAAAATTAAAACAATTCTCAGTTTGACTTGAAGGCAAAATTAAAACAATTCTCAGTTTGACTTGAAGGCAAAATTAAAACAATTCTCAGTTTGACTTGAAGGCAAAATTAAAACAATTCTCAGTTTGACTTGAAGGCAAAATTAAAACAATTCTCAGTTTGACTTGAAGGCAAAATTAAAACAATTCTCAGTTTGACTTGAAGGCAAAATTAAAACAATTCTCAGTTTGACTTGAAGGCAAAATTAAAACAATTCTCAGTTTGACTTGAAGGCAAAATTAAAACAATTCTCAGTTTGACTTGAAGGCAAAATTAAAACAATTCTCAGTTTGACTTGAAGGCAAAATTAAAACAATTCTCAGTTTGACTTGAAGGCAAAATTAAAACAATTCTCAGTTTGACTTGAAGGCAAAATTAAAACAATTCTCAGTTTGACTTGAAGGCAAAATTAAAACAATTCTCAGTTTGACTTGAAGGCAAAATTAAAACAATTCTCAGTTTGACTTGAAGGCAAAATTAAAACAATTCTCAGTTTGACTTGAAGGCAAAATTAAAACAATTCTCAGTTTGACTTGAAGGCAAAATTAAAACAATTCTCAGTTTGACTTGAAGGCAAAATTAAAACAATTCTCAGTTTGACTTGAAGGCAAAATTAAAACAATTCTCAGTTTGACTTGAAGGCAAAATTAAAACAATTCTCAGTTTGACTTGAAGGCAAAATTAAAACAATTCTCAGTTTGACTTGAAGGCAAAATTAAAACAATTCTCAGTTTGACTTGAAGGCAAAATTAAAACAATTCTCAGTTTGACTTGAAGGCAAAATTAAAACAATTCTCAGTTTGACTTGAAGGCAAAATTAAAACAATTCTCAGTTTGACTTGAAGGCAAAATTAAAACAATTCTCAGTTTGACTTGAAGGCAAAATTAAAACAATTCTCAGTTTGACTTGAAGGCAAAATTAAAACAATTCTCAGTTTGACTTGAAGGCAAAATTAAAACAATTCTCAGTTTGACTTGAAGGCAAAATTAAAACAATTCTCAGTTTGACTTGAAGGCAAAATTAAAACAATTCTCAGTTTGACTTGAAGGCAAAATTAAAACAATTCTCAGTTTGACTTGAAGGCAAAATTAAAACAATTCTCAGTTTGACTTGAAGGCAAAATTAAAACAATTCTCAGTTTGACTTGAAGGCAAAATTAAAACAATTCTCAGTTTGACTTGAAGGCAAAATTAAAACAATTCTCAGTTTGACTTGAAGGCAAAATTAAAACAATTCTCAGTTTGACTTGAAGGCAAAATTAAAACAATTCTCAGTTTGACTTGAAGGCAAAATTAAAACAATTCTCAGTTTGACTTGAAGGCAAAATTAAAACAATTCTCAGTTTGACTTGAAGGCAAAATTAAAACAATTCTCAGTTTGACTTGAAGGCAAAATTAAAACAATTCTCAGTTTGACTTGAAGGCAAAATTAAAACAATTCTCAGTTTGACTTGAAGGCAAAATTAAAACAATTCTCAGTTTGACTTGAAGGCAAAATTAAAACAATTCTCAGTTTGACTTGAAGGCAAAATTAAAACAATTCTCAGTTTGACTTGAAGGCAAAATTAAAACAATTCTCAGTTTGACTTGAAGGCAAAATTAAAACAATTCTCAGTTTGACTTGAAGGCAAAATTAAAACAATTCTCAGTTTGACTTGAAGGCAAAATTAAAACAATTCTCAGTTTGACTTGAAGGCAAAATTAAAACAATTCTCAGTTTGACTTGAAGGCAAAATTAAAACAATTCTCAGTTTGACTTGAAGGCAAAATTAAAACAATTCTCAGTTTGACTTGAAGGCAAAATTAAAACAATTCTCAGTTTGACTTGAAGGCAAAATTAAAACAATTCTCAGTTTGACTTGAAGGCAAAATTAAAACAATTCTCAGTTTGACTTGAAGGCAAAATTAAAACAATTCTCAGTTTGACTTGAAGGCAAAATTAAAACAATTCTCAGTTTGACTTGAAGGCAAAATTAAAACAATTCTCAGTTTGACTTGAAGGCAAAATTAAAACAATTCTCAGTTTGACTTGAAGGCAAAATTAAAACAATTCTCAGTTTGACTTGAAGGCAAAATTAAAACAATTCTCAGTTTGACTTGAAGGCAAAATTAAAACAATTCTCAGTTTGACTTGAAGGCAAAATTAAAACAATTCTCAGTTTGACTTGAAGGCAAAATTAAAACAATTCTCAGTTTGACTTGAAGGCAAAATTAAAACAATTCTCAGTTTGACTTGAAGGCAAAATTAAAACAATTCTCAGTTTGACTTGAAGGCAAAATTAAAACAATTCTCAGTTTGACTTGAAGGCAAAATTAAAACAATTCTCAGTTTGACTTGAAGGCAAAATTAAAACAATTCTCAGTTTGACTTGAAGGCAAAATTAAAACAATTCTCAGTTTGACTTGAAGGCAAAATTAAAACAATTCTCAGTTTGACTTGAAGGCAAAATTAAAACAATTCTCAGTTTGACTTGAAGGCAAAATTAAAACAATTCTCAGTTTGACTTGAAGGCAAAATTAAAACAATTCTCAGTTTGACTTGAAGGCAAAATTAAAACAATTCTCAGTTTGACTTGAAGGCAAAATTAAAACAATTCTCAGTTTGACTTGAAGGCAAAATTAAAACAATTCTCAGTTTGACTTGAAGGCAAAATTAAAACAATTCTCAGTTTGACTTGAAGGCAAAATTAAAACAATTCTCAGTTTGACTTGAAGGCAAAATTAAAACAATTCTCAGTTTGACTTGAAGGCAAAATTAAAACAATTCTCAGTTTGACTTGAAGGCAAAATTAAAACAATTCTCAGTTTGACTTGAAGGCAAAATTAAAACAATTCTCAGTTTGACTTGAAGGCAAAATTAAAACAATTCTCAGTTTGACTTGAAGGCAAAATTAAAACAATTCTCAGTTTGACTTGAAGGCAAAATTAAAACAATTCTCAGTTTGACTTGAAGGCAAAATTAAAACAATTCTCAGTTTGACTTGAAGGCAAAATTAAAACAATTCTCAGTTTGACTTGAAGGCAAAATTAAAACAATTCTCAGTTTGACTTGAAGGCAAAATTAAAACAATTCTCAGTTTGACTTGAAGGCAAAATTAAAACAATTCTCAGTTTGACTTGAAGGCAAAATTAAAACAATTCTCAGTTTGACTTGAAGGCAAAATTAAAACAATTCTCAGTTTGACTTGAAGGCAAAATTAAAACAATTCTCAGTTTGACTTGAAGGCAAAATTAAAACAATTCTCAGTTTGACTTGAAGGCAAAATTAAAACAATTCTCAGTTTGACTTGAAGGCAAAATTAAAACAATTCTCAGTTTGACTTGAAGGCAAAATTAAAACAATTCTCAGTTTGACTTGAAGGCAAAATTAAAACAATTCTCAGTTTGACTTGAAGGCAAAATTAAAACAATTCTCAGTTTGACTTGAAGGCAAAATTAAAACAATTCTCAGTTTGACTTGAAGGCAAAATTAAAACAATTCTCAGTTTGACTTTTTGTCAGTTTTGGACAGTTGCCACAGATAAATTAAAGCTCTGAACGTTTTACGAAGCTCTCCGTAAAATTATTAACAGCATTCTTGTCAGCAAAATACAAGACAGTTTTGAATGACTTAATGAAGAACTTCAATTTATTCACATGTGTACTTAGGGCTACTATTTGGCTAAAGGTTTTAGTATCAGGTGATCTAAGAAATAAAATTTTACAATCAAGGGATGCAACTCTTGATGTTTAGGTAGTAAATATAGAGAACTTAGTAAAATCATTTAAATCTTTGAGGAATCAGTGGAGCAAACTACTCTTTGAAGCTGAACTAGTGGCGAACAACATGAATTCAGAATCTGCTTGTGATACAACATTCCCTGTGAGAAGACTCTAAAAAAGAAACGTTTAGTTTCCTTTTTCCACGAAAGTGAAGAAGATACTCAGACGAAAGTCACTCATGACTAAAGTGAAGAAGATACTCCGATCGAATCTGAAGGAGACTCTCGAGAAGAGAGTGCGCTTAGGATAAATGTTTTTTATAAACAAATGGACTCAGCGTTAGGTGGGCTAGCAGAAGGATTTGAAATGGCTGAGATTGAACATGTTCCAATGCCTATGGCATTATCAGAAACTAGATGAAAGTGAAATTGACAGTGAGTGTTCAGCACTTCAAGCCTTTTATCCCGGAGATGTAGGTTTAGAACTTAGCGAAGAAGTCCAGTACCTAAAGTCAATGCATGAGTCTTACTTAGGTTCAGGTACGTTAAAGCCATTTCAACTTCGCAACAATAAAAAAGAACTTAAACTAGAAGCCTTTCAAAACTTTTGCATTGCAATAAGAAATTTTTGTTGTCTCGGAGTAATGAATACCACTTAGTGGTAGACGAGCTGTTTCACTCCAGTAGAGCTCTAGTGTAGCCCAGGGACTACTATTTCCCTTTAACCAGTCTAGCTTGTCTTTTTCTATTTGTTGTAATTCTGATACAATTAGAAAAACAAACATAAAAACACTGTAATATTATTGTTTTTACTATATGCACTAAGAACATACACTCCCCGTTAAAATTAACGCACCACCTTTATCTCTAATTTATACATTCATCATCATCATCTCATATTTAATCATCATCGTTAATCGTATTTAATCATTATATTTAATTATATTTAATAATCATCATAAATGATTCAATGTTATTTGCCATTGATTAATTGAGAGCTCTCACGTATTTATTACATTAATGCAGTTGTATGTATGTGTAAAAATGAATACACCTCCAAATTTAACTATGGAGGAAGCGATTAAACCCGTAGTGATGGGTTAAGAAAGGCTTTTCTCAAAAGGTTGGTTGTCGACTAGGAGTGCATCTCACTACAATCTGCTGAACTTTTCGGCGGTTCCAGGAATGTGCAGCTCCAATAAGGATTTCAATAGGGCCCTACATGGGGTCATATCACTTATAGTGATGCCCAAACTATCAAGTTCAGTATTCCAGGGACCAGCCTGAACTTGCGGTACATGACCACACATTTCTGCGTGGTCTAGCATTTCAAACGTGCAAAAATATTTGTTCTCTAAATTAGAAAGATGTATGTCATATACCTTGTGCATGACGTCACCTGTACTCGTACCTCCGAAGAGTTCATGGTTCACCACTTCCTCTCGAATGGGTTGGTAGTTGGCCTCTTCAGCTCTTGATATAGGACCTGGAACTTCCACTATCGTACAGGGCTCCAACCTTCCTAGGTGTCCGGTCGCTCCCTCGCAGGTTTACTACTATAGTCTGAAGAAATACAGGCGATGAGAATTTGATGGCAGGCCTCCCTAGAACTTGAGTTATCAGGGTTAGAATTGTTATTATTACTTTTAGTTCGACTAAATTTTGTATTAGTTCTCTGGAACTTAATATTTTTATCATTGTGGACAGGCCTTGTGCCTGACGTCACCTGTACTCGTACTTCCGAAGAGTTCATGGTTCACCACTTCCTCTCGAATGGGTTGGTAGTTGGCCTCTTCAGCTGTAGACCTCTTGATATAGGACCTGGAACTTCCACTATTCACGTCCACTAGTCACGTTCGCGCTCGGACTGTTACACATCACTGTCATTTGCCTTCTCGACAAACCCTTAGATTTAGTAAGGACCAGGTTTAACAGTTCTCTGATATAAATTTCCACCAGTAAGTCCTCTCTACCAAAACGTTCTTTGAGGGCTTCCATCACCTTTGGATAGTTTTCCTCTGAGGCGGGGAAACTTTCTACAATTCGGCGGGCTCTATCAGTGGACTGATAGAGATAGTCCAATTTTTGGAGCACATCTATTTTTGTGTCTAAATAAATTTTCTCTTAATGTGCCCAGAAAGGCACCCACCCCTTAATGTCCCCACTAAACTTGCGGGGCACTAACAGAGGTAATTTTAAATTAGTGTGTAAAGGGTTGGAACTAACCTCCGAATTCACTGATTTGGAGTCTTCTTCCTTCAGAAGGGGCTGGATTTTGACCTTGATCGCATCAAATTTACCGATAAAAATGTCCTGCACCGATATCTCCTCCTTGTCGTTAGATCGTTTCGGTTGGGTTCGGGTCACTGTCCATGCCTAACATGACGTCTTCGTCTATTTTCCGCAATTTGGTGAATTTACTTTTTAAGACGTTGAAGCCTTCTTCTAGTCCGTTAAGTTCGAAATTATTGTCCACAATATAGTTCGCTATTTTATTAAAAAGAGTTTCAAATGAGGCCCTGATGGCCAAGCGTCTCATCTCTTTACTCATGCCGGCAGTACGTTCACCTTCACGTGGTCACCAAATTAACGCACAAGTTTTAAATGATATTTGCCGAAAAAAAGTCACGGTCACCAAATGTTGGGAAAACATTTAAGAAATTAAATAAACAAACCTTTTCCAGACTTTATTTTATTTTATTATACCTTTAAAAACGAGAGAGATCAGACACACCTAGTGGAACCGTACGCGGTCGAGGTCGAAAAGCGAGTGTAACTCATGGCTCCTAACCCAGACTCAGTTAGAGCCCCCCAAAGCCCGCACACTCTAATGTATTGCGGGTCAACCTGAGACGTGGGTTATACGATGAGAAAAGCGCGAGGCGTGGGTGGAGCCTTTTGTCCTCGAATCGTGTCTCGGTCAGACTGACTTCTACCACGTACGGAGGTCGGAGGTGTAAGGGCTCTGCGACTTCCTCTTTCCGTCAGGCAGCAGCACCGTCGGGTCCTTATCTTCGTTTTAATGTATTCATTGTTGGGAAGTAATGTATTTAAGGAATAAACCCATAAAAGTACACAACAGCGCAAAACGACAACGGTGCGTACACAAGTGGTCAAGTACACTGACGGTGAGTCGTCACTCCTTTGCGTTTGAGGCTGGGAAAGTAAACCTTTCCAACGATAGATTTTCTCCTGTTAGCTTTGTCATCATAAATCTTCCCCGAAGCAGACTTTTTCACCCACTAGCCATGAATACGTAATCAATAAAAATTATATAAAAAAAAGAAAAGATGTTTTGAAATTTTTTACTTATGAAATAATCTGGATTTGGTACAAAATGACACATTGCCTGACATCTAGCGGGCTAAGCGAAAACGAAGCTATTTGTATACCATCTTTTGAGAATAATATGAATCAGAATGCAAGGGGTAGAAACCTTCTGGGCTCTGTGATTAACAGAAACGGTTACAGACTTACAGAACTATTGAATTTCTTGATAATTTATTTAAAAAATACTTCTACTACTTTATTTGAAGTTGTACTTAAAAATTTTGTTGTTTACACGAATTGAAACAAGCCAACGGACAGACAGACAGACAGTCACACATACAGACAGAGCCGTTATTATAAGGTTTCTTTTTGTACTTTGTGGAGAAACCTAAAAGAGATTTATCAGTAAAACAAAAAAACAAGTTATAAGTGAAATTATAATTTCTAATTGTAGATTAACTAATCCATTTGTAAACACATCAGTTGTCAATACCATCCAATACACTACTCAGCTTTCAACTGATTTTATCATTTTATTTTAGCATTGAAATTAATTAAATAATTACTATCTATAATTTAATTTTAACCTGATTAAACTTATTTAGAAGATTATTATTAATATTAGGAATATCTATTTTTAGGGTTTCGTTGGTAAAACCAAAAAGAAGAAACCCTTATAGTTTCGTTCCTGTGTCTGTCTGTCACTCTGTACGGTTCCAATAACTTTTGAACCAAAAGAGATAAACACGTGAAACTTATCAGTATTAAAGATCGTTTTGACGCGCACACAGGAAAAATATAGAGAACTCAAAATAATCAGCTGTTCAAATTCAAAATGGCGGATAATTCACATCGCGAGAAATTTTTTTTTTTTTTTTTCAATTTTGAGTGGGGTATCAAATAAAAGGTATTGAAGACTAGATTACAAATATATATACCTCTTGGGGGAAGTGTTTAATTTTTGGCGCCATTTTGTCAAAAAACATCTAAATTTTTCGTGTCCCTCCCCTTAAAACCGTACTTGCGCTATTACTAAAAATATAGAAAAATATGCAAAATGTGCGGTCTGCTGGGCCAATGAAAAAATAAGATTAGCAACTCGATCTGATTTACTGGAAATCCAAGATGGCGGCTAATTCATGTCACTGAAAAAAAAATATTTTTTTAAAATTTTGAGTGGGGTATCAAATGAAAGGTATTGAAGAGTAGATTACAAAAATATATAACACTTAGGGTTAGTGTTTCATTTTCGGCACCATTTTGTCATAAACATCAAAATTTTTCGTGCTCCCCCCCCTCCCCCTTTCTAATTTTGTTTCACAATACCAACGAAACCCTTTTTACGTGAGACTTCACGCCTTACCAATTTATTTATTTTATTTTATTTTTATTTATTTTATTTAATGCTTTAAAGAAATATGTATTTTTTGTTGAATAAAATAATTTACAATTAAAATCTTTCCATATTTTTTCTCCCTTCTGGAGGTAAAATCGTGTAGGTACCTAGGGGGTAAAAAATCACTTCAGTAAGATATTGAACCCTCAGGGTGCAATATCTTACTTTACTTACTTTGTTGAGTTGTTGTTAAATATCTATTTTATCCTGGTATATAGAAACATTTTAGTTTATAATATTTGACGTAAATACAATATGCTAGGTCAGAACATTGAACCTTGATGTACACTGTACATCACTGATATAGAATATTATTAGATAGTTGTTCCTTGTAACACAAACCAGGAAAACATGATTCTGGGTAAAGAAAAAGGAAATCAACATGAGGGTTCTGGGAGCTATATAAAGGAGACGTACAACTATCTGTCCATCAGAGTTGTCTTAACACCAGTGTACTCAGTATCAATCTCTTCTTCTCTTCAGCTTCTCCAGCTGTTTATCAATATGAAGTCATTAGTTTTCAGTCTGTTGGCAACACTTCCTCTCCTCGTCTTATCAGTTCCAACTACCGGTAAATAATCATTATCAAGTTTCTAAGCTCAACTAAATTCATTGGAAAAAAACAATTTTATAACCAATATTCATGTTGTTTTGGCATGTTATTTTATAAAAAAAAATCACAGGGAAGTACTTGGGTCCAAGTACTTTTAGGGGTTTTGTAGATGATTAAGCACACCCATTATAGGTCAGTCAAATTAGACCAAAAAAAGCCGTTTCGGGGAATTAATATCCAGAAAGCTGGAAATCGTTTAAATGCCTTCGTTTGGTCCTAAATAAGTGTAATCTGAGATTGCACCATCCCAGGAGGTGAGCATAACTTTTGGGAGCCCAAATACAAGTAAAATGACAATCTATTCAAGATTAAAGAGGGTTAAATTCTGCGTTGAATAAGTATATAAATCTTCAAATTCGGTTTAGTAGCATAGCCGTAAGCAAAAGTTAAAAATTGGACAATTTTCTCCTTTTGGTGCCATCTTACGTTTAATCCGATTGCAATGAAACTCGGGGGAATGGTTGGATACATGCCTGGGGAGGTTTCTAAGTTAGTAAAACTATGTTGCGACAGATAGGAACCCAGGCTGCGCCGGGTACTTCAGCTAGTATATTATATACAGGGTGTCCCAGCTAATATGAAACTGTGAAAAATCTCCAGAACCATGATAGATAGAAAGATGCGGTTTTCAGGGTTCGATAATGGCTGGAAAAATCTTGAAACTTTTGTATTTAACTTTTTCCAAAAAAATGCATTTCTGACGAGTTATTCAGGGGTTCCATACTTTTGTGCCACCCCACCATTCTCTGAGAGAAGACTTCTGCGGATGCAGGGGAAATCTAGCGTTTCCATAGCTAATTTTTCTTCTACTTGGTTGGAGAATGTCTCTAGATGCTCTAGAATAAATTTCTAGTTCTGCCGATTGATTACCGCTGCGGCACTTGTTTACTTAGGTACATACCTCCAATTAACCTCAAGAATGAGACGAATTTGTTTTTATCCATCCGGGTAGACTTCTATGGCACTCACATGGAGGGTTTAGCATAAAAAAGTGTTTTTAAATTTCCTACTCCAAAGTAAATCCTTGATCCTAAAATACATTGACTAATGGATTTTGTCACTTTTTGTTATGTGATGTTCCTTTGTCCCAAAATACATTGGACTTAATGTCCCTTTGTCTTATTTGATTGTTAGGCTAACAGATATTGTCACTTAAAATTACAGTTGTGTGATATTCCTTTGTGCCAATGTACATTGTACCAAATTTTAAATTTTCTTTATTGCTCCAATTTCTGAAATATATCTTCATAAATATATAAAAAAATTCCGTATAATATTACTTACGCTGGAACCACTAAAACATCTCCCACTCCGTTAGCCTTTCAGTCAATAATATGACTTGTTTCATATTAATGCCTCAACTCTAAGTTTATCCATGTCTTTCTCTTTGAAATAGCACTTTTTTCCAACTTTCCAGATTTTATTTTATTCAAGAATGAAATATGTCATTAAATATGATTTCTTTGACTTGTCAATGTCATTTTTGTCAATAAAAATACTTGTCCTAGGTATGTACCCAACTAAACTCCTGCCCCTATATCGTCTTATTTACTAGGGTACATTCCTTCGGTATGTACCCAACTAAACTTCTACCTCTATTACGCCTTATTTACTTGGGTACATCATTTGTACTTTCTCATATAAAGAGAAAGTATTGTGATGGCGCGAAAATTCGATTTTGAGATTTTGATGGATTTACACGTTTTGAGGTCCCCTGAGTCCAAAAAAGTGGTTTTTAAAAAATGTCTGTCCGTCAAATCATACCCCGATGCGAAATCGAGAAATGAATTTTAACTCTAAATTTGAGGGCGCTACCCCCAAAAAACCCTGAAAATATTTTTAAACACGAAAAAAATACCCAAGTAAATAAGTACCGCCGCTGCCTCACTGAACCCCATCAGTTCAAATTTAAGTTATCTTCTAATTAGCTTTGCTTCACTTAATTCTGAGCTAATAAGGGTGGGGACAGCCATCTCCGCCAGGAACTTAGTCATCGATTTATTTCTTGTGTCTGCCTTTCTCGTTAATTTACGAAAAAGACACGTCTTTTCTTGAACTAAATTCGCAAACCCCTTTTCAGAGAGGACTCGATGACGTCTCAAGGATTGTGCTGAGCTCGCCTCAGTATCTTTCTCTTTTAAACAGTTCAAACTCATAATGATATTGAATTATAATTCTTACCTATCTTTTGATTCTTCGATAAAAAAAATTCTTTTACTGTCGCTGCCATTGATCTCCAACTTGATATATAGTCCAGTCGACATAGACTTAAATCAAGGGGGTACCTTAAAAAAATTCCGAATTTAATTAAACTTTGGGATATTGTTAATGGGTGTCCACTAGTGATACACCCAATTTCCAAAAAAATTACAAAAAACCAATTAAAAACCCAATTACAAAAAAACCTTGTGCTAACTTGAGGGGGGGGGGGGTCATAAACTACAAAAATTTTGCACTTTTTTCAAAATATTTCATAAACGGTTAATTTTAGCGGAAAACTTTGTGATAGTAATTTGTAGAGAATTAAATTTCCTTCACATTTCACTGGTCAAACTTATTTTTTGACCACATAGGTTCCGAGATATGGCACTTCGAAAATTG
>KZ654193.1:23580-37457 GCA_001010745.2 Gerris buenoi
AACATCATGATGTACAAAGAATGTTGAACATCATGATGTACAAAGAATGTGAACATCATGATGTACAAGAATGTTGAACATCATGATGTACAAGAATGTTGGACATCATGATGTTTTAAGAATGTTGAATATCATGATGTACAAGAATGTTGAACATCATGATGTACAAGAATGTTGGACATCATGATGTTTTAAGAATGTTGAATATCATGATGTTTTAAGAATTTAGAACGTCATGATATTTAAGAATATTGAGCATCATAATTTATAGAATGTTAGACATCATGATGTTTTAAGAACGTTGAATATCATGATGTTTTAAGAATTTAGAACGTCGTGATATTTAAGAATATTGAGCATCATAATTTATAGAATGTTAGACATCATGATGTATAAGAATGTTGAACACATCATGATGTTTAAGATTGTTGGACATCATCTTGATGTTCAAGAATGCTAAAGAAGGATATTAATGTATATTCGAAGAAATTTTGTGTTTTTTAGACAACAAAACTAATAAAGGAATGTAAAAAAAAAACAAACAAAAGAACGACATAATTTAAAATTTCACAGGAAAAAATAGTTTATAATAATTCCAGCAGTGGAAACGTACAAATAAATCATTAGTAGACAGTAGAACTGTTGTCATCGTGGTAAGAAACATTGTTTTGTTATTTTATATAGTCTATTATCTTTTAGAATCAGCTGACCAAAGGTAGAGCGGTTATAATTCCAAGGATGACGTCCTTGAGGAAAAATAAATGAAAAAAGAAAAAAAAAAGGAAAACGAAATTAAAGAATAAAGTCGGAGTATTTCCCATAGAGATCGTTTTGTAGTTTCGTTCCAGTAAGCATCTTTTATAGAAGTTGTTATTTCGGAAAGGTACCAATTATCTTTGATGAACTCTTGAACACAAGTACGGTGGAAAGTTCCGGTTACGTTCTGGTTATGATTTGAAATCAGATGGGCGGACGGAATGTCCTGCGGTAAAAACATGGTAAGTCAGTAGGGCGGCATTCCTGCATCCTTTATTGTTTTTTTATATCCTAAAGCGATTGACCGTCAATAAGGATCAGAAATAGAAGGAATAAGAGGAAAGGAAGAGAAGCAAAGGACGAAACAAGAACCTCTTTGATTGTCTTAAAGATGGAAGGAGTTGGTTCTTCATATCTCGTAGCTGAAGATATCCTTTATTGTTAGGAGCAACTTAGAAAAAGGATGTTCCTGAAAAAACTCCGACCTCAAAACGAGTCCTGCGTGACCTTCACCTTACTCCGGACCATACCGTCCATATAACTGCCGACCATATAACTAACTGCCCATATATCTGTTAAAAATCACTTTGTCCTTTTTTCCATTTTGCATATTTACAACTCAATGGAATCTTTTCTACCCCCCTAAACACGTTTTTTTCGAAAGATTTGATTGTTAAAAAAAAAATCAGTTGTACTATTGACGCCACTCGATTCTTTCATATCTTTTCACCATTATTGTGATTCGGTTTTTGGACGCATTTTAAATTCTCTCGCTAAAATGATTGTGTAATAAAGAAAGAAGAATATAGGAAGGATGTTTTGAAACACTCGAGATCAGAACAAGAAATCCTTCTCGTGAATTTTAATTCGGAATTTTGCATTTTTTTTTAAAAAAAAAAGAACCACGAGGTCAATGAATTGTGAATGAAGATGGAAGATTCCTTGTATTTAAACCTTTGTAACACGTTTTTACAATTTCGTAGAGTGATATTCACACTTACACATAAATAGACTGCCAATTAGTGTGGCACATAGCTTCCTCGCATCCTATTTCCCATACTTTAATGATTTCATGCTTGAACAACCTATTATTGTCAATTTTATTTTATTTGACGTCCGTTCTGGCTTCCTAGAATATCGAAGGTAACGGAAGCAATATATGTGATCGTTCCGAAGAAACAAAAATATTTTATGAGTCTGATTTAAACTGTTCCATGACAAAAATCCGTTTCAGACATCAGAGATCATTTTTAGTTCATGGTCTTTCTGTCTCTCAGTCCTTCCGTCAATTTTTGCGAATAACATATCTTAAAAACCACTTAACCAATTTTAATTAAATTTGGTTGGGAAGTCATAATTAGCCCATTGTTGGTCCCATACAAGTTTCAAACTTCTGCGCTCATTTGTTTCTCACTCATACACCAATAGCTTCAAAAAAGTACTTTTCTGATTTGTATGAAACTTTATTAGTTTATCGAAAGTAACCCACAGATAGACCCAGGTTAATTTGAACCGTCTGCGCTCTTTAACTTTTGCTAAATTGATACTTCAATTCATGACCTAACATCTAAATTTGTCTAAAATCGGACGAGTAATTTTTAAGATATTGGTTCGCAAAAATTGAGAACTAAAATTGTTCCCTGATGTCGGAAACAGCTTTCTGACATGAAATTAAAGAAATCCGAGACATATAGAATGATCACAGAACTTTCCGTTAAGCTCGGAAGCCAAAACAGAAATAATTGTCAGTGTCTTCATAGCAGGTATTTATACAGTTTCCGATCAATTTGAACATCGATCAAATTGGTCATATGATTTGATAAAATCAATATCATTTTGATTTTTAAATCTAGAAAAGGAATCTGTCGATTGAGAAAAACAATTACGAATCTCTATATGATTAATTCTTCACTTAGAGACAGCAGGTTCTTTAAATGACTAAGCAATAAGCAAAACAATTGTTGTTTCGAACGTTCCTTTGATTGTTACACAGTTCCAATTTGAATTGGTAATTCGAAATTTTTTTCATTTCGAGTTTTTATCATAATGCTGCATATCAAACACTCGTTCGAACAAAAACAAAGAATAATTTGACGGGTGCGAAGATAAGTAGTCAAAAGATGACTAATTAAGCTGTTAAATATGAATTTATAATGAGTACTTTTCAACTTCTGTTGCGACTAAGCTTTAAGGAGTCGAAAAAAAAAAGAAATGTTTAAATTAAAAAAACAAAAACGGATGACAATATAAATAGTGGCTAGGATTGGAAATGAATTAAACGGCGGTTTTATCAACTTAGATAATTATCTTTTGACGGTATAATAAGACATCGACGGCTATTGTTATAAACTCGAAATCGGTCGTTTTCAGTAGGGATTGAAACGCAGCAACTGTTTTCTTTGTTTTATTTTTTTTGTTTTTGAATTAGAGAGAATGTCATTGTGTGCTAATATTGTCAAGTAAGGCGTCAAGTAGTTGTTACACAGGACACAGGCTGAAATATCTTCCAATATTAATTTTATATTCATAAAATACAATGAACATTTACGATCGGCACGTTAAAAAAAAACTATAAACAAACAAAACGTTCAAAAAAACAAATAACAATAAACAGAAGAAATAACAAAAAGATAAAAGACTATTAAATATAACTATTTTTAATTATTTTTTCTTTTTGTTTTCTTAAAAAGTTTTTAAAATACAGAAGTCTGTTTAAAGTAAGACTTAATAAAAAAAACAACTTTAAAACATAAATTTAAATTTTCTTTCACAAAAGTTTCGACGCGATAAATAAAATAAATAAACAAACCTGTCGAAACAACCGATAAATAAATTTACACACAATGAATCAATTTTACGCGACAACTTTAAAACGCACTCACACAAACAATATATGTAATATTTATTTGAAGAAGAGACAGTACGTGGAACAAATTACAATAAATCTTTCGAAAATAAATATTTTAACTTGCATCTTGGACTTTTGTTATTAACTACTACTCTTGTTTTATAGCTTGAAGAAGCAATCATTTTACCGACGAAACGTCAGAAAATCTAAAAACATTGTTTTATTCATAATCACTATCCTCAAATTCTGTTTCATTCACAGATTTGTTAAAATCATTGTTAAAAAAAAAATCGATCCGACCAACATTAACACAACTAAAATGTGTATTAGATTGTGTGATTCTAGTTAAAAAAATATGTTTTTGAAGTCTAATTCAATTTGAATTTAACCGTGTAATTGGTTTCAACGGAAAAACATAGATCTATCAATTTTTTTTTTATAGAATAAACATTAAGAATATTTAATAGTAAAATTTAAGAATTTAAGAATATTTTAATTAAACATTTAGAATATTTTAACTTCACTTTTTTTTATGGATAACCCTAATTATTATTAGACTTTCTTGTTGAATGGATATTCTTCAGGTGTGATAAAAACAATTTTATTTATTTATTCTTCCATGAGACGTTTCGACCCTTATAGGGTCATCTTCAGTCATCAGTCTTTATTATATTAATGATGAATTAAAAAACTATCTCCATGAGAGAGGGTCTTAAAAAAGTTAGAGAATACTTGAAATTTAAACATTATTAATACGTCACAGACACGTGTTACCGTAAAAACCAAACAAACTGATTGACTAGAGTGATGTAGTCTCATGGAAGAATAAATAAATAAAATTGTTTTTATCACACCTGAAGAATATCCATTCAATAAGAAAGTCTAAAATATTGAAAGGTGTTAATCTCAACGTTTATAAACTAATTATTATTCTTCAGTTGAATTTTATTCCCTCCTCAGTGAGTACTTAAAGTGCATAATTCTCTCAGTGTAGTGATCACAGATTAGATAAATAATTATAATAACGAGGTGATACACAAATACAAGCCACCAAAGGTAACTAAATAAGGTAGTGCAGATTGCCACCATCTGCCACCAAATTTCCGAAATTTATTAGAATTTTAATTTAATTACCGAATATTTTAACATTAAGAAAATTTTAATTATTTTAATTTAGGCAGATTGTTTCAAGAGTAAAAAGAAGAAATTCTAGACAAAAAACTCAGTATCTTAGCGAATTATGAATCAAAATCCTAAAAAAATTGGAAGCGACAAAATTTGAACACAATATAAATAATTGCAAGATAAAAAGAACTTTTTATATACTACGTTTTTAAATTTTCTTAAACCGTGCCATCCATATATTTGAAATAATATAATCGATATATTTCCTGTTTTGCTGTCATTTAATGTTTATCTCTTATTTATAAAAATCATAAATTTGAAACCTGTCAAAATGAAGATTGTAAATATTATGGGATATGACAAAACAAATAAAATAACTTGCGGATTTTTTCCGAACTAACTTTTCATTCAGCAAATTTGCTGAAAACGAATTAAATTCTGCTGAAAAATGACTAAAAGTATTAAAATAATGCATTGTCATCGTGTTCTGAGCTGTTCTGAAAGTTTCAAATGTCTAGCTACTCGGGATGTTAGTTAAAATTCGATTGCAAGATATGTACCGGACAAACAAACAAACAAACAAGAAACTAAGTTAATAAAAACGTAGTAAAATAAATGGATATAAATATGAAAATATTTAAGTAGATGTTGCAAGAGATCTGCTTTGCGTCAGTCCCAACAACAGATGTTCGCACATACTATCAACTTGGTGCGAATGTGAGAGATACGAGTAGTACATTGTATTAAGTCCGTATGATAAGTATTAAGTCCGAGGTTCTAAACTTGATTAAGTTGATGGTTATTTCGCAGTTAAAGGTTGAGCTCGTGCACGACTCCTTTCTCTGCTGACTTACTAAGTCCGGACTTTGCCCCGAGCCACAGCTTCGGAGTGAGCCTCCCATGTTTTCTACTTTAACTTAGCCGTTTTTATTTTTAGTTCGGTGTTTTATGGAACTTACTCATTCTTTAGAAAAATTAGTAAGTGTAAAGTTTACTACTGATTGAAGTGAGATAAAGATAAAATCGATACATTTCCAAGGACATACAGAGATAACAGCGTGTGCATGGCAGACAATGGGAATAACAGCGTGTGCATGACAACGGTGATAACAGCATGTGCATGACAATGGTGATAACAGCATGTGCATGACAATGGGAATAACAGCGTGTGCATGACAGAAAATGGGAATAACAGCGAGTGCATGATAATGGTGATAACAGCGTGTGCATGACAATGGTGATAACAGTGTGTGCATGATAATGGTGATAACAGCGTGTGCATGACAATGGTGATAACAGCGTGTGCATGACAATGGTGATAACAGCGTGAGCATGATAATGGTGATAACAGCGTGTGCATGACAGGCAATGGGGATAACAGCGTGTGCATGACAGACAATGGGGATAACAGCGTGTGAATGACAGACAATGGGAATAACAGCGTGTGCATAACAGGCAATGGGAATAACAGCGTGCAATGCTGTTTCAATGACCAGATTTCGAGATCAAACATAATTCTGTAGAAGTGAAGAGAGGAAGTCAGTTTTTACACATACCTAAAAAAAACTATAAAATTAACAAATAGTTGGTTGTTTTGACTGAGATTTTGTGGTACCACTTCATAATTATGACTAGAGAGGTTAATAAAATGTAACAACAATATTGTCACCACAATTTTTAATAATTAATAGACGCGTTTCGACTAATAATGTCATCATCAGTATGCGTGTTAACTTAGTAAGAGTAAATACTGTACTAAGCTAACTATTTTACAAAAAATTTTTATGGTAAAAAGTTTTTTACCATACTGCATACTGATGATGACATTATAAGTCGAAACGCGTCTATTAGTTATTAAAAATTGTGGTGACAATATTGTTGTGTTACATTTTATTAACCTCTCTAGTCATAATTATAATCAGTTATATAATCGAGTAGTGGCCCGACGACGATGTCTCACCTCGTAATGATTAGTTATTGCTAAGCTAAAGCAGCCACATTTATATTAAAATTTTTGCTTTGATTTGTTGGTCTTCAAATAGGTATAATAACTTTTCTAAAGATATATCCAAATTAATTTTATTTCTATTTACTTGTTATTCTAAATAGAAGATTAATCTCGTTGCCACGGGCCTAAGGGCTCGTATAATATAATTCGTTTTTTTTTTTTATTAAAAAGAACAAAATGAAACATTTTGCCTCGGATAAACGACGTTCAGGCAGAAGGGATTCAAATTTGATATTGCAAAGACAAATAAAACAGCTTTTTTAAAAAAATTATTGAAGAAATTAAACAAAAAAGTTGCAGAACCGTATAATGTCTTTGCTTAAGGCTGAGTATTTGTTGAAGAAAGTAAAAAAACAATATTAAACGAGGTATACTTTATTTCGCGATATTTTAATACCCTATAGACCATAAAATGGAAATAGAAGTAAAATTACACTCTTCACAACAACAAGGATTACAANTACTCTTACTAAGTTAACACGCATACTGATGATGACATTATAAGTCGAAACGCGTCTATTAGTTATTAAAAATTGTGGTGACAATATTGTTGTGTTACATTTTATTAACCTCTCTAGTCATAATTATAAAATTAACGCACACTTTTATATTTTTATGCTTACACAAAAGTCGCTGATTTAGGATCTTTTTTCCATTGTTTTCATCTCAGACGGACCTATTTCGCCTCTGTCGGTCGCCACACTCGTGGAACCGTCGAAAAGCTCGGCTGATTGTAGTAAGATGCCCTAGTCGACAACCAAACTTTTGAGAAAAGCCTTTCTTAACCCATCACTACGGGTTTAATCGCTTCCTCCATAGTTAAATTTGGATGTGTATTCATACAAACAACTGTATTAATGAATAACTACGTGATACCTATAATTTAATCAATTGCAAATAACAGTGAATCATTAATGATGATGATTAAATATAATTAATTATGATGATAAAATATAATTAATGATGAGGTTAAATATATGATTAACGATGATGATTACATATGAGATGATGATTAATGAATCATTAAACATCAGTACAAATTTAAGATAGTTGAAACAGAGAAATATAAAGGTGGTGCGTTAATTATGACGGAGAGTGTTTAAATGTGGACTTGCATTTGTTCAATGTTAATAGATGCAAATTTTGTTTAATTATGTTATGTATATGAAACATTAGTTCAATGTTGCTATTGGTCAAAAGAACAAATACCACTGCAATAATCCATTTGGCTTAGATTCAGCCGCAGGCATGATGATTGCTCGCATAGAAGAACAGTTAACTGTCCAAGGAAGAGGAATCTGTCCATAGGACTGTCTGGAATCTTGCAAGGGACTCGTGATGTACCTCTACGGTAAAAGGGCTGGAGTCCATTGTATGCATCACATGGCGGGGGGGGGGGAGATGTCTAGCATGGCAACAAGATGACGGAAGATAAATTGCTCTAAAGTTGGCTGGACAGTGGACTGTGACGCAACTAATGCACAGTTTAACTCGAATGTTCAATGAAGATAAACGGTTCTTTCATTCAACAACTTTTTTATTAAATAATAAAACATCTTATAAGAGTTGTAAAGTGTCAGAAATTTCTGTTCGCAGTATTTATATTCGTAAAAATAAAAAGAAAATAAAGGTTTTAATGATGTGTTTCCGGTGCCGGTCTAAATGTGATGTGGGAGAAGAATTTGTAAGGTTGTAAATAATTATATAATGAAGTACGAAGTGAATAGTGAGGGTGTTTCGGAGGTGAAATATGAGGCCGCCTTGCGTCGGCTTACGTAACCGTAAGGAACCTGATCCACGCTAAGTAAGACAGGCAATGTCTCCTCCAACACTTACTTACTCCCTCCTACTTGTTAGCATTCCTTCACTCTTTCTTACCTCCATGACACTATGGAGTAGTCGTTTGGTTTGATCTGGTGCCGACATCTGTCGGCTAGAAGCAAATATTAAAGCCCGCGTCTCATTGGTCCACTCCACGTCTTGTTTACTTGAAATCTTAACATAAGTACCGGCCTATCTCTGTCCTCGTGCTCAAACTTATTAACTTACTTGCTTCACTGTTTACTTAACAATTTACTTAATTTTAGAAAATTCTACTTAAACTTAGAAGGAAAAGATGCTATAAAGAAGGAAACAACAACTAACGTAGAACAAACACTTCTTGGTAAAACGCAGAGAAAAGTTTTTTTTTTGTAAGCAAATTTAAAATACGTAGAAGGAATGTAATAAAGTCTACATTTAATATCAGCAATTTTGGTAATTTTTACAATGAAATGATCTTAATAAGATCATAATGATGAGCTTAATAGGAACCAATCACTAAATAAAATGATTATTCAAACGTGAATTTAGTAAAAGAAAATCAATATTATTAATAAAGAAGAAAGAGAAAGAACAGAGATAAAAATACGTTGAGCCGCTGTGAATTGAATCGCAAATTCCCAAGTTACCAACTGACATCATACCTACAAAGCTACTAAAGAATAGTTGGTTGTTGCTACTAAAGAATCGGCACGACAACTCTATAAAAACTATCGCATATAAATAGTATGACTGGATTTAAAATTCAAACGTACAGTGTTGACCAGGTGGTTGTTTATACTTCGTTTTCGATTTTCAAATCAGTTTAAATTTCACCAATATCTCGGAAACTACACTCCCCGCCCCCCGCCCCAAGCAACCAAGTTACATTGAAATATCAAGTAAAACTTAAAACAAAAACATACTGGAATTTCCTTGGTTTTGGAAACACATTTTACACTTAAAATAAATTCATTCTCCAAAGCAGTACCGGAACGGCCTTAGTACACCCCTGCTCAAGATGTCCAAAACTGGGAGAAATAATAATTTGAAAAATAAAATTAATAAATAAGAAATACAGATGTAAAAGCGTGTCCTTAATTTCGACTTGAAAAAAAAAAACAACTAAATTTATTATTATGATGGTAAAGCAGTGTTGCCTCCGTTTTGGAAATTTGTTATGTATTTAGCAATAACATTAAGGAATGGGATTCAGTAGTGATTTTTATAGGATGTAAACCGCGTGAGATGTAGCCAGTGTTGCCAGGTGGCTGCCGTGTATAAAACAAATCTTATCTTGTATCTCGTAATATAATGTTGGTAGGACTGAATAAACAGCTCTTAAGTTCCCCAGACCACCGCCAGGTTCACCTCAGCTCAAAAACATTGGTTTTTTTTATGACATCTTTATTCCGCTAACAAAAATTTATTTTCATGTAAATATTTCGAGAAAAAAAACCACACTTTGCTGGAATGCTGCCAGACTGTCCTCACTCGCAAGTAACTGGTTCGTATTCAAATTTTGACATTATTTCATCTATATTTTGTTGAAAAATAACATCATTTTTTGTCCCCTCAGAAAACATGATAGGTAATTTATTTTTCAAATGAAGAACATTTTTAATAAATTTTTACCTTGTAACTAATAAATTATCAAGTTGTCATTAAATAAATATACTTAACATAATTTTAATAATTTCTTTACTTTTATAAATATATATATAATATAGGAAATGTATTTTGTGTCGCTAAAAACTTTGATTTCGAAATGATATATTAACATGATATAAGGTTAAATGCGCCAACAAAATTTGTTAAAAAAAAACACTGTCTGTCCAAAAGGGTAAACATTACTAAGCTGATTTTAGAACTTTCAAAAAGACAAAATTTATTAACAGGAAACAAACCAGTAAATACAGCAAGGAATAAAAAACCTCCAATGGGATGGAAACCTTAAATCTTCTCCAGAAGATGGAATTTGCAATGAAAAAGGAACCTCCAATGGGATGGAAACCTTTAATCTTCTCCAGAAGATGGAATTGCAAGGAATAATGAACCTCCAATGGGATGGAAACCTTAAATCTTCTCCAGAAGATGGAATTTGCAATGAAAAAGGAACCTCCAATGGGATGGAAACCTTTAATCTTCTCCAGAAGATGGAATTGCAAGGAATAATGAACCTCCAATGGGATGGATACTTTTAACCTTCTCCAGAAGATGGAATTTGCAAAGAAAAAGGAACCTCCAATGGGATGGAAACCTTTATCCATCTCAAGAAGGTGAAATTTGCAAGGAAAAAGGAACCTCCAATGGGATGGAAACCTTTATCCATCTCAAGAAGGTGAAATTTGCAAGGAAAAAGGAACCTCCAATGGGATGAATACCTTCAGTATGTTATACCTAAAGTTCTTCAGAATATGGAATTTGCGAGGAATATGGAACCTCCAATTAGAAGGAAACCTTTAATCTTCTCCAGAAGATGGAATTTGCAAGGAGTAAGGAACCTACAATGAGATGGATCCTCTAGAATATGGAATTTTGTAAGGAATAAGAAACCTCCAATTGGATGGGAACCTTTAATCTTCTCCAGAAGATGGAATTTGCAAGGAATAAGGAACATACAACGGGAAGGTAACCTTTAACCTTTAGATATGACTTAAGGGATAGGAAGCGTGAATATAAAGCAAATGTATCCTTGGAAATCTCTAGTTCAGTCCATCAACCTAATGTTAAAATTACGAATAACCTGAAGATGCTAATAGTATTAGAAGAAAACCTTGGTAACTTGTACCCTACAAGACTCGGTAGGCAAAGACCGAAGACTTTATGAATCTTCAAGTAGTTGAAATTTGCAAGTAATCACGTGACTTGGACAAGATTATCGCGTGATTTGAAACTGGTGTTGGGATAGATATAGTTGTGTATAATATATTTATATGTTTGTAAAGAGAAGGTTCTAGTTGTGACTAAGTGAGAGAGGAATACGAGAGCACCGTGTAGAAGTGCCCGAGGCGGTCCGCAGCTAGCAGTCGAGTTCTTCTAGGTCGAACTGCTTCGAGGATCTACGGCCGCACGGACGGTCTTCAAATAGACACAGCCGCTTCCTTACACACGTTCAGGCCCTCTCTTCCTTACAGTGTTGCCGAATTTAACTCTTTTAAAGACCTCTAACTCTAAAACAATATGTTAATCTTACTTTCTTAAATATTAACTTTGAAATTTATATAAAACAAATTGGCTGCACTGACTGTCACGTAACTTGTTAAATAAATAAACGATTATTATTATTTTGTGGTAATCAAACATAATGACAATTAATATACAGACATTATTCAGTTTAATACCGAGTTATCTAAAATTAATAACCACAATACACATAAAAATAAACTGTCAATTAGTGTGGCACATACATTCCTCGCATACTATCATGTACTTTATTGTTAAATTAATACTATCATTGTTGTTATATTACGTTAATGTTATATTGTTTATTGTATAAAAATTATAAATAGTTTTAGCGATCTTTAACACTTCATAGTGGTGTCGCTGTTTGTTTTACTAAAAAAATGTTTGTCTCATTGAATAAGATGAAGTTAGATTTTTTTCCCGACCTAAATTTCCAATTTTAAATTTGAAGTTCACGTTTACGCGAGTGTTGCACGTGAAAACTTGGACGGATAATATTGTCCAACGAAGTCGTCCTGGGCATTGGTCAAATGAACATGTCTACCAAATTTCATCAAAATCGGTCGACAATTTACTCAAGTTATAAGTCATCGCCACACGTTTTAAAGATTTGCGGACACCCAGACACACACACAGTCGGACAATCCGACAGACAGACTGACAGACAGACACGAGACCAAAAATGTTCCCTGATATCTGAAACGGATTTTTGTCTTGGGACGTTTAAAACCGGAGACATAAAACTTTTTCGCTCTCAAAAGTAAACACAATGCTTGCGCTACCATCAGTAAGCTCGGAAGCAATAACAATCAGACGATTTTTTTTTAACCAATTGTGTCTTCACGGGTATTTATATCACAAATTTACAAATATGCCTTTAAGAAATTAAAGGAAACAAAGGAGAAAAAAAATCAGACGATCGTTTCATTTTTCTGACTATGTTTTTTGATATTGATATTTATAATACTTAATAAAACTCTAAAGAGATTGATAGATAAGTTACTTGTTTAATAAAACAGTAAATAGTTCATTGTTTAATATAATTAATGTTGTCTAAAATTGGCGAAAACTGTACTCATAGATTCCACGTTTGTAAACATTTTTAATACGCGCCTAGATAAGAAGAGATAACAATTTAAAAAAAGAGGAATAAAATAAATGTGACAGTTTGTTCTGTAAAAGTTGGAGCGCCTGATGTTAATACTGAGATATGGACCTCACTGAAGAAGACAATGGCGAGGGTAGCTCGACCTTCCTTAGAAGCTTCTTCTTCTTCAACTACTTCTTCCTCTTTTTCTTTTTACCTTCTTATTTTTTAAAAAAAAAAAAAAAAAACAGAAGAAGGGAAAAACAATAAAAAAAAAGAAGAGAAAAGACAATAAAAACATCTGAGTTTTAAGACTGAGTTCACTCGGAGAATTCATTTGCATTGAATGGAAAAGTCAAGACCGAGATAATATCCATGTCTTGCTCCACATTGTGCGCTCCACACTGAATGCTCCACACTTTGTCGCTCCACACTTTTACGCTCCACACTCCACACTATATCCTGGTCAGGATCACCCTTCCATTCGTACAACTTTCCTTCAACTTATTGCTTCCACTCTGTATTTATATAAACTTACAACTAAAATAAGGAAAAGTTTGAGGATTAAGAAGTTCTTTAGTAATTCAGTTCTTGTTCTTTTTAAAATATACCTACTAGAGGTCGACCAAGAAGTCATGAACACGGTAGAAACTGAAAGCTTAGCTTCGTTTAAAGTAGGAACTTCCAAGTATTGCCGAAGTCAGTATAGTCGGGTGCTATTCTAGTTTGTATTAATTGCGCAGTTATGTCAAATCTCACAAATAACAACAGGAAGGTTTCCAATGTGTTAGGTTTCCTGTTTTGTTTGTTGTATACAGTACGAGTTTATAGTCACAACTAAACGATTTTCGTACGATCCACAAATCTAAGGGATTATGCAAATAAAAAGGACGCTACAAATAACGGGGTAGGAAATCAAAAGTAACAAATCAAACTCAGAAATAAAGAGGAGTAATCAATAAATAATAATATAAAGATATCGCATAGTAGAAGTGATTTCTTATCAGGTACAGTGTTGCCTGTAGCAAAAAATATAGAAGTTAAAAAAATAAAATGATTAATAACTA
>KZ654193.1:92622-102828 GCA_001010745.2 Gerris buenoi
ATATATATATATTATATAAACGTGGGATGAAAAATATTTATCAAAATATATTTCCGGTGATTTTGATGGAAATGTTATTGAAATTTAGTCCATTTTAAAGCGAATCTAAACCATATAAGTAGTTTTCACGGAAAAACCCTATTGCCCAAGATATTGATGAAAATAAATATGATTTTGTTGGAAAATCGAAAACTAATAGTAAACCCAACAACCCGTGGAATAATGTTAGCTCGAATTTACTTTATCTACGATTCATACGAGATATAAAAATTTTATTCCTGTTTGGATGCGTAAGTGATTCTTTTCGTAGCTGTATTCATGCGCGTTTCATAATCGTGCGATAAGGTGAAGAATTCTTCACCTTATCGTACGATTTGCCAGTTTGTTTACATTTAACGAAACTAGTTTGCTGTTAGTTTGATTAACAATGTATATTAAATGAGTTTCTGTATTTATTATTATAAATATAAAAGTATATATTAATATAAAAGTATATATTAAGATAAATTACAGTAAGCAATAGTGTGAAAACTAAATTCTGCTCGTGTGGTTGGTTTTACTTCCTTCGCTGTCGCTCAGGGTGCAAACTTCACACTCGCATGCAAAATACTACTTTCCGCACTAAACGCGTAATGTATTAGTATCGGTTAGTTTCTTTAATACTTTGATCAGAATGAGTTTTATCGGTTGAGTTTCTTAGACACTTTGATCGGTTGAGTTTCTTAGACACTTTGATCGGTTGAGTTTCATAGATACTTTGATCGGTTGAGTTTCTTAGATACTTTGATCGATTGGGTTTCTTAGATACTTTGATCGGTTGAGTTTCTTAGATACTTTGATCGATTGGGTTTCTTAGATACTTTGATCGATTGGGTTTCTTAGATACTTTGATCGGTTGGGTTTCTTAGATACTTTGATCGGTTGGGTTTCTTAGATACTTTGATCGGTTGAGTTTCTTAGATACTTTGATCGGAATGAGTCTTTATATGGTTAATGAGCTAAAAGTTGTATTAGTGCGTAGGAGGTGAGTTAAGGGTCGTTGTTTAGGTCAAGCTGAAGTCCTTTACCTTCCTCGTCCTTTTCCTTCATCGTCCTTTTCTTCTTCTTCGTCCTTTTCCTTCCTCGTCCTTTTCTTCTTCTTCGTCCTTTTCCTTCCTCGACCTTTTCCTTCCTCGTCCTTTTCCTTCCTCGTCCTTTTCCTTCCTCGTCCTTTTCCTTCTTCGTACATTTCCTTCCTCGTCCTTTTCCTTCCTCGTCCTTTTCCTTCTTTGTCCTTTTCCTTCCTCGTCCTTTCCCTTTCTCGTCCTTTAAGGACCGTTTTCAAATATTTTTTTGTCGTGTCGTCCTGAAAGTTTTTAGAAGCCGAGGGCTTCTCTTCCCTCTACCATCTTGTTCTTACACATACGTAGGAGTGTTAGAAGTAGTGTCAATACAGGTGAGACGTAGGTGTGTGAGTGTAAGGTATTTAGATAGGGTTCAGGTAGGTATATAAGGTAAGCCTACAGGCTGGAGGCTTCAGGTAAGGATCGAGTCTATCTCGAGATTCTAGCCATTACTTCGAGCTCTATACGGGTGTAGCCCAAGTTCAGAACTGGGTCTACCATCATTTATCATATACAATCTCTTTCTCCGTCTTTCCTCCGCTGTTAATGATTCCGTCTCTCTTCCACCAATCTTTATCCCGAAGCCGCTAAAGAATCCCAAGAGATTCTATAATCCCTCTCACTGCGCAGGCGCAGGGTTGTTCAGTGTGAGAGAGGTGAAACTTTTAAGTCTCGGTTTAATTTGGCCTCTGCCCATCTGTGGCTGCCTCTAATATTTTTTTTTTTTTCTAAAAAAAGACTTACGGCTCTCTTTGACCGGGATTTATCGTGGGAGGTTTGTAGATTGCAACCAAGTAATAAATAATTGTATACACCAGACGCGAGTGTGTAAAAGTAAAAACTTGTAATCGTATTATATTTATATTTATTGGTTTATTAATAATAATAATTATAACCAATTTTCATCCAATTTCAATTACATCTGTTGGGGAAAGTTATATTGTCCGAGGACTAGACAAGCTAATTATCCGCAGGTCAGCTTGCAAATAAAATTCCCACAGTAAATGTAAACATTTGTAACATCTGGGCAATGATGTTGTGACTCAGTGAGCCTCAGTATTATTGTCAGTAAACTGAATAAATCGAGAGGGCTCAGATATAGTTCGTTAAAGACATATTATGATATTCTACATAACTGCGCATTATTATCCGGGAAAGTGTTTTTTTTTTTTTTTGGGTGTCGGACTACAAAGGTCAAATACACCCGTGGGTTTTCAATTTGGTTTATATGTTGTTTATATTATTTATTTTTTCATTTTAACTGTCGATTGGTATTATGTTATTGCTTACGTAGTAGTTTATATTCTGTTAATGCTATTATAATAATTAATGTTATGTTAATGTGATTTTTTTATATTTTGTTTTACTTACGGTTTTATTAGGTATTTAAATATTTTAAGTTTCAAACGACAAACATATTTATAATAATCTTCCATAAACAAATAATTTGCACTCATGAGAGCCTAAAACGTTAAAAAACCATCTAAAAGTCTTTTGTATATTCTCAGTCTCATCATATTTCTATTTCTATACTCTTTTTTTAACTAACGTCTTACGAAACATAACATGTATAGTTGGGAATCATATATGTACGGTTACAAATCATACATGTATGGTTACAAATCATACATGAATGGTTACAAATCATACATGTACCGTTACAAATCATTCATTTATGGTCACAAATCATACATGTATAATTACAAATCATGCAAGTATGCAGTTACAAATCATACACGTATGGTTAAAAACCATACATGAATGGTTATAAATTATACAAGTATGCAGTTAGAAATCATACACGTATGGTTACAAATCATACAAGTATGCAGTTACAAATCATACACGTATGGTTACAAATCATACATGTATGGTTACAAATCATACATGTAAGGTTAAAAATCATACATGTATGGTTACAAATCATACAAGTATGCAGTTACAAATCATACATGTATGGTTACAAATCATACATGAATGGTTATAAATCATATATGTATCGTTACAAATCGTTCATACGTATGCACTTACTAAGGGTGCGTGAGCGATGCGTTTACGCTAAATTTGTGTCGCACTCACCTTACGGTATGTCTTCTCTAAAAGTCTTCATGCTAAGTAAGCAAACCAATTAAAATGTCGGTCAATCAAAAAGTCTGTAGAGTACAAGGCTTCAGAGATTCTTTTCTAGGGTTTTTTTTTCTACATTTTCCATTGAATGGACCCCAAAAAAAGGAGAAGATATAAGAAGCAGGACAGTAGCTGGATTGACGGGACTGTGTAAGCATTTCGTGAGATGTCGATTCTTTGTTTTTTGTTTCCAGAAGAGGAAGAAGATGAAGAAGAAGTGTTTTTAGTTTGAAACGTCGTGATACTGGATGCTGGGATCTACTACTACAGTATAGCAGATCCAAACCCTACTATTTCTATAACCTGAAGCTAGTCTAAACGTTCAACTAAAAACCTTTCATTTAAGTCTTTCTAGAACTCAGGTTCGAGAGAAACTACCTGCGCCGTCTATTTACCCGTAGAAGGTTTTATACAGATAAACGACAGGTGTCTGATGTAGCAGATACTGACGGGAGATGGGTAATGACTCGGGACCACAACAGTAGCTTACTAACTACCTTACAACAACAACAATAGACTAAATAATATAATTTTAACAACTAAAGAAAAAAGTAACAACAACCCATATATCGATTATATCGAACGCCATCTTTAATCTCGATTTTAAACTTTGAAACTCAACTTCATCTTGGAGTTCTAAACTTTTTTATTACGATATTTTAGTAAGATCTATATTAAATACAACAACTGTAAAACACCAAATTTAATCTGCTTATCTAAACAGACTGTCAATTGATGTGGCACATAGCTTACTCGCATCCTATCAGTGTGGCACATAGCTTACTCGCATCCTATCAGTGTGGCACATAGCTTACTCGCATCCTATCAGTGTGGCACATAGCTTACTCGCATCCTATCAGTGTGGCACATAGCTTACTCGCATCCTATCAGTGTGGCACATAGCTTACTCGCATCCTATCAGTGTGGCACATAGCTTACTCGCATCCTATCAGTGTGGCACATAGCTTACTCGCATCCTATCAGTGTGGCACATAGCTTACTCGCATCCTATCAGTGTGGCACATAGCTTACTCGCATCCTATCAGTGTGGCACATAGCTTACTCGCATCCTATCAGTGTGGCACATAGCTTACTCGCATCCTATCAGTGTGGCACATAGCTTACTCGCATCCTATCAGTGTGGCACATAGCTTACTCGCATCCTATCAGTGTGGCACATAGCTTACTCGCATCCTATCAGTGTGGCACATAGCTTACTCGCATCCTATCAGTGTGGCACATAGCTTACTCGCATCCTATCAGTGTGGCACATAGCTTACTCGCATCCTATCAGTGTGGCACATAGCTTACTCGCATCCTATCAGTGTGGCACATAGCTTACTCGCATCCTATCAGTGTGGCACATAGCTTACTCGCATCCTATCAGTGTGGCACATAGCTTACTCGCATCCTATCAGTGTGGCACATAGCTTACTCGCATCCTATCAGTGTGGCACATAGCTTACTCGCATCCTATCAGTGTGGCACATAGCTTACTCGCATCCTATCAGTGTGGCACATAGCTTACTCGCATCCTATCAGTGTGGCACATAGCTTACTCGCATCCTATCAGTGTGGCACATAGCTTACTCGCATCCTCATTAATTTTATGCTTTTACAAGCTGTTATTGTCTAATTTGTTTAATTGTCTACTTCGTTTTTACTTTCTCATATAAAGAGAAAGTATTGTGATGGCGCGAAAATTTGATTTTGAGATTTTGATGGATTTACACGTTTTGAGGTCCCCTGAGTCCAAAAAAGTGGTTTTTAAAAAATGTCTGTCCGTCGTCTGTCTGTCTGTCTGTGCAGACGCCTGGAGCCTAAACTACTGGGCCGATTTTGACGAAATTTGGCATACACGTTCAGAAAAATCATACCCCGAGGCGAAATCGAGAAATGAATTTTAACTCCAAATTTGAGGGCGCTACCCCCCAAAAACTCTGAAAAAACACGAAAAAAAATTATTTCTCGAAAACGGTTCCGACGATTTTGATTAAAAAATTCTAAAATGTAGTCAATTTAAATACGAATCTAATGATATAAGCCGTTTCCCCGGGAAAAATCTAGTTCCTGAGAAATGTGCTTAAAACGCGGATGGAGGGAGCCCGGGTTCGATTCCCCGCCCGGTAGAAGTTATTTTTGATGATTTTTGATATTTATGATGAGATTTCCAATAGTAATTAAATGTACATATATGAGAAAGTTTGTCTGAGTTGTCTCGGACCGATTTTTTTTTAGTGTATCAAAATTGTTTTGATTTATTGCATGAATTAAAGTATCAATTTAGTAAAAGTTAAAGGTTGAATTAATCTGGGTCTATCCGCCGGCTAATTTTGATAAACGAAAGTTAATATATAAAAAATAGTTAAATATATTTAAAAGGTATTCAACAGTTGGTTGTTTACATTTTGCTTTCAATTTTAAACTAAATCAGACTATTTTCATAAATTAGTACGATGTTTCAAAACTGATTGAATACAGTTTTTGGATCCAAATTTGTCCATGGAAACCTAGATTCAATACGGGACGAATACAGTTTTTGGATCTAATGGAAGGCATCAAAGTGCGATATTTGTTGTAAATAACAACTAAACAATAAATAAAGCAATGCAAACTCATAATGATTTCTAATGTTATTTATAGTGTTATTTATCTTCTCATCAATAACTTGAATTAATAGTTCTCTTACTATATTATAGTTTTGTAGTAAGTTATAATTTCTTTTTTGCTATTCATTTTTTTTTATAGTTCTATTAATTTTATGATTAATTGATGAGTTATTAATAAAATTGAAAAAAAAAAAAAAATCCAATCAGGAAAAGAGATGTACAATTATCGTGAAGTCATAAAAGAAAACATCTCCTGAGAGGGAGAGGGGGGTGGGGAGGAAACGATAAAGTTTATTGTCAGATTAGACTTTTGTCGTAAAAGACAAAATGAACTTAATTCTCGGATTTTTTACGACAATTTTTTACCAACTTTTTTTTACAATGATTGGAACTTTAAAAAAAATGGGGAAAACCGAGAGTGCTTAAAACTTATTATTCAGTTCTATACAAGTTGCAACTTTACTATAGTTATTTTTATAAAAACGAAAAAAAAATATTTTAGTTACAAAAAAAACTTTGTCATTCTATTTTTTTATCTTCTCGGAAGATTAAAAAATTTAGGAGTGTTCTTTTAGAGAGAACAACTTCCGACAACATTTATCTAATAATTTAAAAAAAAATATATAGAAAATTTAACTTTAAATAATTGCAAGATAAAAAGAACTTTCTATGTACTATACGTTTTTAAATTTTCTGTTTGAAAATTTGAAACCTGTCAAAATGAAGATTTGTAAATATGGGACATATCAAAACCAATAAAATAACTTGCGGATTTTTTCCGAACTAACTTTCCATACAGCAAAATTTGCTGAAAACGAATTAAATTTTGCTGAAAGATTACTAAAAGTATTAAAATAATGCATCGTCATCGTGTTCTGAGCTATTCTAAAAGTTTCAAATGTCTAGCTACTCACGGGAAGTTAGTTAAAAATCGATTGCAAGATTTGTACAGGGCAAACAAACAAGAAAGCCAGCTAATAAAAACGTAGTAGAATAGAAAATTCATAAACTCAACTAATTTACGATGTACTATTTTATTCAGATTTTGAACAAGTATGGAAGTAGACTGAATCAATTTGTATAGCACTACATCCGTCATTCTAATGTTAACTATCTCAAGTTATATTCGCTGTATTTTAGTTTAACAGTTTAACATCCTTTAATATGTGCAACACTTTTGGTTTTTCAGATTAACTTAACACAAAAGTATCTGTATCGTAAGGTGCTTGTTGTTCTCAAAACCTTTTGGGTCGGGTCAAAGTCACAAAGAAATTGTGAAGAACCAAAGTAAACGAATGCTTAAAATTCAACGTAACCCGACGTTTCGTTCTTCGTAGTTTTCTTCATATTAAACATCTAAACCTTTATTTTCCTAGAAGCGACTCCAGCGATAGACGTTCAACGTTCAAGCGATAGTCGTTGGGCGACTATCGCTGAGGACTCCTCTTCTGAGTTTGCATGTTACTGTTTTCCTAGCAGAGCGACTCTTACCATGTAAATTCAAAAGAACGATATCGCTGAGCGACTATCGCTAGAGTCGCGTCTTGGAAAACTTGTCTTAAGATGAAATAAACCATGGATTATTGATTTATGTGATAACGATGGTTAGGTAAATGATAAAGTTAGTTAAATACCTGTGATCTCTAAGGTGATCTTGTCTCCTGAAGGCTTTCCCGCAGATATCACAGGAGTAAGGTCTCTCGTCCGTGTGCGTCCTTTCGTGTATGAGGAGATTGTAGGATTTGGTGAACTGTCTCTGACAGAACTTGCAGATGAACTGCTTCTTAGGACGTGGGGCTCTGCCCGGCGCCCTTAGAAGACGTGTCTGAGGCGCCGGCGAGAAATGTTGAGGCGGAGGCGGGAAGGGAAAGTGCGAAGGCGGGAACAGCGTATAAGGAGGCGGCGGTCCCGGTAGAAGAGCGTACAGTTCCTTCCGCTTGTCTAAGAGGGCGGCTGCCGTCATATCGCTGGGCTGGAGGCCGCCGCCCCTGGGCAGAACTGGAACGAAGGCGCTCTCGCCGCCGCCCCAGACGGCGGTACCAGATGTCTGGGTACCTCCGTCATCAGCAGCGCCGACGCCCCCGCTACTCGGCATCCTATAACAACAAAAAACAAAAAGATTATTATAGGAATGCATTTTCTAAATAATTAGAAGATAAAATGAACTTTTCATGTACTACGTTTTTAAATTTTCTGTTGAATCATATGTAATGTTGATAATATAATTTATGGGACATGACAAAACAAATAAAATAACTTGCGGATTTTTTTTTCCGAACTAACTTTCCAAACTGCAAAATTTGCTGAAAACGAATTAAATTTTGCTGAAAGATGGATAAAAGTATTAAAATAATGCATTGTCATCGTGTCCTAAGTTATTCTGAAAGTTTCTAATGTCTAGCTACTCGGGAAGTTAGTTAAAATTCGATTGCAAGATTTATACTGGACAAACAAACAAACAAACAAGAAAGCAAGCTAAAAAAAAAACGTAGTAAAGTATTATTGTTTATAGTCCAAGAGATGGCCAAAAAAAAAGTGAAAAGTGTGTGACTAACATCAAGCTAGAATTTTGTGTCCAAGTTAATCTTTTGCTGCTTTTTAAGAACATATGGTTGGCTAAGTTCGTCTGCGTGCCGTAGTACCATAGCTTGGCAAAAGGCATTTGAAATAAACAAACTGGTAATTAATTGGCTAATTGGTTAATTGGCTGCATCCTAATTTTGAAGCACAAAATCAGCTTAGTAGACCCATAATCAAATTGATGATAGTATGTCAAATATTCAAATATTTCTCCAAATCAGGGACCACTTGTCCTTAAACTAATTGTCCTTAGAAAAGGCATGTCATTTATGATTTTGTCATGGAATCCTGAGCATGTGATAATAGAATTTGCTTTAATATTAAGAAGCTCTGTTACAACTGACAGAGATACTCTTCCTCTTTCAGGCGTCCCTGAAATAGACCCTGAACCTTGGTGGTCTCTTCGATTTGGAGTAATATTTGACTAACCTATCAAGGGACAAACTAACATCAACTTGATTTTGGGTCTACTAACTAAATTTTCACTCAGGATCATGAAAATCCCACTGTCCACCAAAAAGGGTGGGTCAAGGCTGCTCTCCACCGGTTTGGTTTTTTTCAAATGCCTGCTACCATGCTATGTCCAGGAATCAAACTTAGCCCATCCCCACCACATATTATTAAAAGACACAAAAAAATTAACTTGTACTCAAAATTCTATCTTGATGTTGGACTAATTTTACAATCAAATAACCTTATAAATATAAACAAAAAAATATATAAATTACAACTAATTTTCGTAATCTCTAATTGTCAGTAAATTTAAGTTCTTGTAAAACGCGTTGTAAAAAGAATTTTATATTTAACTGTTCGGTTTTTACTAAAAATCTTTTTTCTTTCTGTTTTAAAGTAGTCATTACTCCTTTGTGTTTTGTTAATGCGGTCTCTAAGTTTTGTTCTTAAAATCATAAAGAAGTCGGGAACGTGACGTGACTAGAACTGGGGGTGCCCCCTCCTGCCGGGGCGCCCCCCCAGGTAAACTCTTTCTAACTTCCTCCTTCATGAGCTGAATAGAAGCTTTGCTAACGCTAAACAGATATTTGAAAAGAATTCATCTTGTTGCGCGCCACGACACTTAGAACAAAACTCAAACTTAATGTTAATGAAATTCAAAGACACGAAACTGTTTCCTACCAAGAAGAACAAAAAGAACAAAAAGAAAAACAAGAAGAACACAAAGGTGTTATAACTCTTGGACCTCGCTCCTCCACGAACCAACACATCTCTCTCTTACTCACTTATTTTATCTCACAAAACTCTATCGCTCTCTCTTAGTTTCTATTCAATATCCTTCTCTTCTACACATACGATTCCACAAACTAACATGAAAAAATAAAAAACTTTCTTATTTATACTACAATATATATGTTGTGCTCTAAACTCTATATTACAAACTAAACTCTAGAAACCACCCAGAAATTATAGCTCATTGTAAATTCATGGACAGGGTAGACATATTTAAAATCTAAAAGCCCCTATATACGGTCAAAATTTTCGATCATGTATGAGGGCCTTAAGAAGTGAAATTAAAAACAAGTGAGGCGATAATCGTTGGTTTCTGTACGATTAAGTTAAAATTATGAAATGTAAAATTTTATTAAGCAGCCCGCACACGATCAATATTAATGTCAATAATATTATTAATAATACTTTTGTCAATATGCAATTTAATAGCAAATTTTCATTAATACTGTTATTTTTATATCAATACCAACTCCACACACGGTCAATAGTATTGACAATACTATTGTGTATTGACAATACTATTGACCGTGTGCAGGCCGCTT
>KZ654193.1:120806-141300 GCA_001010745.2 Gerris buenoi
TTACTATTTAAACAGTAAATATCTCTTTAAATATCTATTTTAATTATAACTAATTATCTCTCAGCTCTTTTTCTCAAACATATTTATTATTCTGCCCGTTACCGCGGGCCTAACGGCTAGTATCATATAATGTATAAACATTTAATATTTTAACTCACAAACACAATATATTTTTAATACAAGAGTCAAATTAATTTTTAAAAAATATCTAACAAAATTAGTGATTGACAACCCCACAAAATCAAAAGATAAAATAAATAAAATCAAGGAAGAAACAACAATAGTTGTTCGAATCAAACGATAAAAGTAACAAATTCAAATCTCTTAATAACTAATTTATAGTTATTTCTGTTTCTTTAGTTAATTTCGCTATTTTTTTGTTTATGCTAGTAAACACTTGTATTTCTGAGCGCCCTACCTGCGGCTATTTTGCTGTTTAGGGGCTCATAAATAATTACAAATAAATAAATAAATGCATTTTATAGTTTATACTGTTTTAAAACAAAATAAAAGATCAATGCCAAAAAAATATTTATATCAAATGCATAAAATGCTGTAGCTATCTAAACAAAAGTATATATTTCTCAACAAAATAATAGATATATCAATTTTAAAACAATATTTAAAAATAGCTCAATAAAAATAATTACATAAACATTTTTTTATGTTCGTGGTTCAGATACATATCTATAAAACCGCAAAGACGCACGAATAAACTCAATTAAAATTAAAAATATCAAAAAGGAATAGAGAATTGAAAATATAAGATTTCTTGGAATACAAAGCCAACTAAACGCCTCCAGCTAGGATTTCCATTGTAAAACCATTACGCAAAGCAAAATAACATCATACATTTAAGAGACAAAAAGTTATTAATATACATAAAATTGATTACATTAACGATTCCGTGTAAATGTTTTTAATTATTAAGAATACTAAGGATTTACATCGGTAATAATGATTTAAAAATATGTAATTTATAATATCAAACTGATTTGATATTTCCTAGGAATTATAAATTATTAATCGACACTATAAATTGAATAATCTTAAACGTAAATTATTTGAACGACGTCCAACTGCGTTTAACAAGAAAGAAATTTTTATAAATATGCGTCACATGGGGCGTTAAATCAGAAAGGACAAATATAAATTTGGTCAAGTTGTGTGGTAGCAACAAATTTTGAACTTTTTTGAGTGATGAAAAGTAGTTTGTTTCACATAGTTAATTTTTAGGAGCCCAACACACAGTTTTGCTGGATTTAGGGTCAAACTAGCGCTACAACTCCTTGTTTCCGGGTAAAAACGGTTAAAAAAGTTACATTCAAAAACTTTTAAATGGTAGCGCCATCTTGAAAAGGCTGGGTTTGACTTTGCTGAGCGCACCTCTTAACACATTAATTGTTATAAGGAAATAATTTCATAAGAAAAAAATCGGTTCGTAAACCACAGACAAACTTTTTCGTATATGAGTTCACAATTAGTTAGCCCAGTGGTTTACATTTATTAGTTTTCGTGTTTTCCAAGGTGCATTTCATTATTATTCAACATTTTATCAATATTTAACACATAAATAATTTCTCCTCTGCGGGGAATCGAACCCGGCCTTTCTCCGTCTGCGATTTAAGTTATTTTCTCATGAACTAGATTAGATTTTTCCCGGGAAAACAGCTTATAACGTTAGATTTGTATTTAAATGGAGTACATTTTAGAATTTTTAATCCAAATCGTCAAAAATGTTTTTTTTTAGTATTTGGGGGTTAGTAACCTTTCAAATTTGGATTTGGTATGATTTTTCTGAACATGCATGCCAAAAGTATGTCAAAATCGGACCAATAGTTAAGGCTCCTTTGGTCTGCACAGACGACAGCCACTAACCACCTCCATGGCGCAAAGATGAATTGGTAGGAAAATGAAACCAACATATATATTTGTACCCAGAGGGCGTCCTTCTCTTTCATTTAACACTTCATATATGAATTGTCGTTTAAAAAGAAAATGTTAGCCCCTAAAACTTTAACCCCAAGTTTTTGAGAGATGATTTTTTTGGGGGGTTCTCAAAAATGTTCCTGAGATTTGGTAATTACACAGAACATAACAGTTAAGTTTCAAATTTTTGTGATGGGTACTTTCAAAGATCAGGTACGTTGCAGACAGACTGACAGATAGACAGACAGACTGACAGAGAGGCAGACAGACAGACAGACAGACAAGCCCAGGAATGTATAAGGGTAAAAGAAAATCAAATTTGGAAATATAAAAGGTGAGTAAATCTAAAAGCGAAATCAGAGTAAATAAGGTGTATGAGCATCACTATAAATAGAAGGGTGTTAGTCCGGTGTTAGTTCGGTGTTGTCTGGTGTTAGTTCGGTGTTACGGTCGGAGATGAGGCGAGCAGTAAAAGGAAACGGGGAATCCCAGGCGAGACGATGGACTGGCCTGTATAGTGCAGCGAGCCCAGCGCTCTCCGACCAACCCGGGAGAAAATGCAATTAAGATTGCTTATCTTATTATACTGGGAGTTAGGGAGGGAACAAGTGGACTGACGTCCTGAAATACTTCCAGATTCTGCACAGTGTTCAACGCGGAATTACTTCAAACCAGACTAACTCACTCCAAACTATATTGCTAACTCAACCATTTTGCTAATTCAACTGACTTAAACCCAAATAAAACATTATCTACTAGTCCAGGAGACAAAAAAGGGCACTTCTTTAGATTGTTACTCCCCTTATAAAAAATTAGAAGGGAGTAACAATCAAAAGAAGTTGCACGGAATGTTCTTCTTTAGACTGTTACTCCCCTTATAAAAAAACAGAGGAGAGTAACAGTCTAAAGAAGGTGTACGGAATGTTCTTCTTTAGACTGTTACTCCCCTTATAAAACAGAAGTGTGATATCCCTTTGTCCCAAAGTACATTGAACTAAACATCCATTTTTCTTAATAGTTATTTAGTCATTTATATTCTAAAACCACATAGGGGAGTAACAATCTAAAGAAGTACCCAATTAAGTACCTGACTAAGATTAAGCTAGACTTTTGTGTACAGGTAAATTATTTACCTGTACAGGGTGCCTTTTAAGGATATGTGGTCGGCTAAGTTCGTCTGCTGGACAGATGGCAATAGGCATTTTTAAAAAAAAGTGGAGAGTGACCATACCCCGCCCTATATGGTGCAATTTGATTTTCATGATCCTGAGTACAAACTTAGTAGACCAAAAATCACGTTGATGGTAATTTGCCACTTAATTGGTGGCCTCTTTGATTTGGAGTAATATTTGTCAAACTAACTTAACGAAAATAGTTTTAAAATTAACTCTTTTGCAGTAAAATTTGTTGTCAGATTGTCAAAGGAATTAGCGTAGAACACTTATCAATTTAAAATTATTTATTGACAAACAATGAGCGTCCAGTATAGGTTCCCATCCTTAATAAAGATGGCGTAAATAACCTACTGGCCTTAAATTGATTAAGTGAATTCAAATTAAAAAATAAAATTGACCAGTTGACCAGATTGACTGTTAATTTATTTAGTTAATTTGTTCATTAACTAATGTGGTCGAAATCAGTCAGTATTATAACAACCAAGTTTATTAGACAGTAAACTGCTTAGTTTAAATCTTTGAATTTTCCTTACTGTGTGTGCATTGTAGAAAGAAATCTCGGTGAAATATCAAAATCAAATTAATTTCTGATTATGTTGATAAGTTAATGTCATGTGCATGGCAGCAATCCTAGTAAAATTCATATTTATTGCGTGCGAGTGTGTACAATTAAATTTAAAACTTCAGTAGGTAATCTTTAACGTACAAAAAAAAAAATAATAATAATAATTTTAATATAATTTTTACTACGTTTTTATTTGCTTGCTTTCTTGTTTTTTGTTTGTTTGTCCAGAACAAAACCTGCAATCTGAACAAAATCTTGCAATCGATTTCTAACTAACTTCCTGAGTAGCTAGACATTTGAAACTTTTTAGAATAGCTCAGAACACGATAAAATGGCGCATCTTAATACTTTTATCCATCTTTGAGCAATATTTAATTCGTTTTCAACAAATTGTGGTATATATGGAAAGTTAGTTATTTTATTTGTTTTGGCATGTCCCATATTTACAATCTTCATTTTGACAGGTTTCAAATTTATGATTTATGACAGAATATTTAAAAACGTAGTAGATAAAAAGTTATTTTTATCTTGCAATTATTTTAAATTATTTTTATATGTTTAAACAAAATACCCCACTTTTTTCAGAACTTTTTCAATAACCGCATCCAAGCAACACTAAACTGAATTAAATCGCAGATGGTTTAAAGATTAATAATCTCAGATTAGGTTTAACAACCGTCTGCAGTTCAAAAACACAAAGTTATTGAGGGTTCTCGGTTTAGATATTTGCTGAATTACGGGATCTAACAGGTTGCTGCGATATCAAGAATTTCCCCCAATGCAACTTGATTGATCTGGTTGTAAGGTCATTTCGATACGTTGATCCAAAGCCTAGAGGCAATGCAACCAAGGTCGCACCCTTCCTCTAAATAAATTCATCTGATTGCCTCCACTCTTAAGACACTAAGGTCAACGCATCCTATTACAACAATATCTGGACTCGAAATCGCTGGGAGCTTGGAAACAAAAAATATGGGTAATTATCCAAAGATAATAACAAAAGAAACCAGAAGTCCCCGATCTATTTCTAACAGTGAGTTAATGATCCATCTGTATATTAAGAGAGACAAACGGAATCCTAGACGTCTTATTTCAATTGGATGGATTGAAGAAGAATTTTTTCTTGTGGTGTTGAAGAAGTGGATTCAGAAGAAGTGGAGGAAGGGTTCGGAACTCAATTAGCATGGAAGTGGTAATTAGACGATCTGAGGGGCTGTTAGGAGCCCACCATTACACCCAGTTATAAACCCGACGGACAATCCACTTATTACTATAAAAACCCACTTCTCCAGAACATTAATAGTCTTATGTATGCGCATAGATAAAAAGGTCGCCCACCCCTCACTAGGCGGCACCGAGCGACAAAATCCCCGTCCATACTTAATTAGCCACTGGCATTTTTCCACCTATTCAAAATGTCCCCCCTGATTAAAACGAAATTTTGCTGAATATATTTACAAGCAAATCGGGCTTTAATAAGATTTTTTTTTTTTTTTTTTTTTTAAAAAAAAAAACAACCCCATCAATTTATTTCTTGTTGTTGTTATAAATCATGCAAATTGTGGGAAATATTTTTGCTGTCATCTCAAAGAATGTTATAATCTGGAAAAAAAATGACAAAATTATACATTCTTATAATAATTTGAAGATGGTGGAATCAATCTTATATTTAATTGGCATAGAGCTCCATTCAGAAATGCCAAAAAATAACGTTATTTATGTAAAATTCTAACTTACGAAGCTACTGAAAGGTGGTGAATATGACTGCATTTGTAAGCACCATGAACTTAGCAGAGCTATTCCAAGCAATTTCATCCTTAGCAAGCAACTGAAAGGAGGTGGATATGACTGCAGTTGTGAGCACCATGAACTTAGCAGACCTATTCCAAGCAATTTCATCCTTAGCAAGCAACTGAAAGGAGGTGGATATGACTGCAGTTGTGAATACCATGAAATTAGCAGCCCTCTTTCAAGCTATTTCACCCTTAGCAAGCAACTGAAAGGCGTTGCATGTGATTTCCCTTTAACAAAAAAACCTTTTTAATATACAAGCCTAACTTCTCAAGTAGTGAAGACAACAAAATATTAAGTTCATCAAAGCTAAGGACCCTATAAAAGAAACTACGGTTTTAAGAATAGAATGTCACGCAAAATTGTTACGATATAAAGCTACTCGTTCCAATTTTTATTGACCTCTGAGAGACAACGAAAGATTGTTTAATTTGGCAAACGATAAAATTTAATTGGACACCCAAAGTATGGAGGGTTTATTTGTAAAAGGATTCGTTCAAGGAAGAATTAGATTATAAAGATCACCTGTTGCATCTTCTCCCGGACACAGAGATCAAATTCTCTCAAATCAAGCTTCATTTTAGATTATTTTTTCTCCTTCTGGTGCTTTTATATTTTTAGTTTCAATAAAAGGCCTGAGTAAAGGTTCAGAGGAACGTGACCAAGGGGCCGCTGAATATGGAGTTCAGGGGCGAAGCGGCCTCGCCAGTGCTATAGTCTCCCACCCAGTGGCGCAGCCCATTCCTTCAGCCCCCCGGGCAATAACCACCTTCTATCTCTTTAACTAAATCATTGCGACACTTATATAACTAATCATTTTGGCACTTATTTAGATTGTTACTCCCATTATAAACAATAACAAAGGGAGCAACAATTTAAAGAAGGTGTACGGAATGTTCTTCTATAGACTGTTACTCCCCTTATAGATAAAACTAGAGGGAAGTAACAATCTAAACAAGGTGTAAGGAATGTTCTTCTATAGACTGTTACTCCCTTTATAAAAACAGACGTGTGCGATATTCCTTTGTCCCAAAATACATTGACTAACCATCTCTAACTTAATAGTTATTTAGTCAAAGTTATTTATGATCTAAAGAAAACATAGGGGAGTAACAATCTAAAGAAGTACCTAATTTTTTTACAGTTTTGGGTGTAAACAATACTTTTTCCTTGTAATGTAAGGAAAAATAAAAAAAACATTGATTTTAACGTTAACAGACATTACCAAAAGGAAAACGTTAAAGAAAAAATAAACAAATGGGAGACCTTGAAGCGATTGCAAAAGAAATTAAAACTAAATTAAAATTATAACATCAGTGTAAATAAAATAATAAGTAATGCCGAAATATAAATTAAGTCAGATAAATAAAAATGAATAAATAAAAAAGTATGTAATAGCTTTGTTTGTTTCCAACAAAGAAGAAATGGAATTTCAATTAAATTTTTTTAAAAAGAAGTTAAATCAGAAAGATAGAGGAAATTAAAAGATTAATTGGCTCATATGAAGAAGACATAAAATATGTGTTCTCAGGTAATTTATCTTGTTCCTTTAGGGGGCCCAAATCGAAACAAAAAACAAAAAAAATCGGTCCGGGACCACTCAGACAAACTTTCTCATATACGAGTTCATTATTACTTAGTCCAGTGTTTTCCATTTATTAGATTTCGGGTTTTCATTCAGGTACATTTAATTTAATTAAAATTATCATAAAAATTACTTCTCCTCGAAGGGGAATCGAATCCAACCTTCCGTCCGCGTTTTAAGTATTTTCTCAGGAACTAAATTTTCCCCGGGGGAACAGCTGCTTATATCGTTATATTCGTATTTAAATGGAGTACATTTTAGATTTTTTTAATAAAAATCGTCGGTTACCGAAGAAAGAATTAATTTTTGAGAAATAAGTCGAGTTTTTTCTGAGGTAGCGCCCCCATATTTGGAGTTAAAATTCATTTATCAATTTCGACTTGGGGGTATGATTTTTCTGAACATGTATAGGTATGCCAAATTTCCTCAAAAAATTACCTGTAGTTTAAGTTCCACGCGTATAAGCAAAGAAGATCGACAAACATTTTTGAAAACCACTTTTTTGGACTCAGTGGACTTCAAAACGTGTAAATCCATCAAATACTTTCTCTTTATATGAGAAATGTAAAAAAAAGTAATTAAGTAAAAATAAATAAAATAAAATTGTCAAAGAAAATAATCATCGCTAATATAATAATACTAGCGATGTAAAAGCTGTAAAAATAGAAGTGATAATACAAATAAAACAAAAAATAATATGAAACATAAATCGTTTAAATGGAGGAGAAAATAATAACTTTATTCAACAATGATGTTTTCAAAAGACTAATGATATTCTTCATAATAAAACATCTGAGTCTTAGATCTTTGTTTAGATCGTATTAGTCATTGTCGGTGTCAAGGGGAAAAAACAGTAAAGACATCGATTTGAAAGAAACATTTGAAAGAAAGAAAGAAAGAAAGAAAGAAAGAGGATAATGAAAGATAGTAGAGAGAAAGATTGGTCGTTTGAGGAAGGTTTACGGGGATGTTAAAAGTCGAGATGGTCGAAGAGTGGTGGCCTAGTCCGGTTCTACTGCCTTGAGGCAACACTGGATTCCAACATGGCCGACTACCCGGGGACTCACACGAGAAAACAGGTGAATCACAGACGCATCGCATCCACCCTTCTCGAGTTATCAACTTAATACTCCAGTGTCCAGTCTCTCTAAACCTGACAATAGCCTGACCAACAGAGTGTGGCTTCTTTGGACAATGTTCTGTAACGTAACTCTACTGACATCGTGTAACATTGCTATACAACTAGACAACTAGCTACCTACAACTTTTATCTTCAACAAAAACAACACTTCCTCCTCAAACTTCTCCTCTTCAAAATGTTTATAAATAATTAATATAATACAGTTAAAAAAAAACTCATATAAATTAAATAATAACAGATTTCATTAGATTAGGGGGGCGCGGGACACCCGTTGGAAATGAAGTTCGTATGCTTTTCAAAGCGTAAATGATGCTAACTACTCATACATAAAGACATAATTAAAAGTACGAGTACCTAACTATTTGTGCTTATTGTTTTACTGAAAAAAATAAAAAAATAAATAAATTAAAATTAAAATAAAATAATTGCAAGAGATAAAAAGAACTTTTTATATACTACGATTTTAAATTTTATGTCGTTTTTTTTATGTACGTTTTTACGTACGATTTTTATTTACGTTTTTATTTTTATGTATAAATAATAAATCTGAAACCTGTCAAAATGAAGATCATAAATATTGGATATGTCAAAACAAATAAAATAACTTGCGGATTTTTTCCGAACTAACTTTCCGTACAGCAAAATTTGCAGAAAACGAATTAAATTCTGCTGAAAGATGGCTAAAAGAATTTAAATAATACCATTGTCATCGTGCTTTGAGCTAGAAGTTTCAAATGTGTAGCTACTTGGGAAATTAGTTAAAAATCGATTGCAAGATTTTTATCGGACAAACAAACAAACAAGAAAGCAAGCTAATAAAAACGTAGTAAATAAAGTTTTATTTCATTAAATAGATGAAGTTAGAATTTTTTCCCGTCCTCAAATTCCAATTTAACATCTGAAGTTTACGTTTACGCGAGCGTTGCGTGCGAACGCTTGGGAGGACAACGTTGTCCAATGAACTCGTCCTGGGCGAAATGAACATGTGTACCAAATTTCAACTAAATCGGTTATAATTTAGTTAACGTCATCCGTCGATTTTGTGACGGTTGGTTTTTCGGATTTACTCCCGGGCTCCAGACGCTGTAGCGTTCTTCTTTAGACTGTTACTCCCCTTATAAAAACAAGAGTTATATTCCTTTCTCCTAAAGTATATTGGACTAAACATAAACATCCCTTTGTCTTAATAGTTATTTAATGTCATTTATATTCCAAAAAAAATATATAGGGGGGTAACAATCTAAATAAGTACCCATCGTCACATCTTCTAAGCCTATTTTTAATCAACTTAATTATTAATTATTATTATTGCTAATTCTTTTCTCGAGAGAACAAAAGCATCCTATTTAGAGTTTATAAAAAAGTTGATACTGTGATACTTTATATAAACTTTTTTATTAATTTTTACTTTTTTTTTATTAGAACTTAATAGTACATTACGCGTCGAGTGTGGAAAGTAGCATTTTGTATGCGAGTGTGGAGTTTCCACCCGAGCGACAGCGAGGGTAGTAAAACCACACGAGCAATGCAAAATGCCGTTTTCACACGAGTTGCGTACCATACTTTATCTACGATTGTTAGATTTTAATAATAAATACAGAAAAAAATAATAAAATTCCTGTATGTAAGCTCGTATTTCTCTTTTGATAAAGATGACATCAATTCGTTAGTTGTATTTTGTGCCGAATTAATTATTCGATGAATAAGCGTATTATTCTCCTCATATCGTCATAATCTCTTAAATCACTCATTGATTTTTCACAAAAAACTCGATACAAACAGTTACTTTTATTAAATAATATCAAATTAGTTATGATAAATTCTTCTTCTTTTCGGCTCTAGAGTGGTAAAGAAGAGGAATTGTTCAAAACTATGAGACACGCATGCGCAATTAATACAGGTGTGTAAAGAATCACTTTCTACGAATCTAAACAGAGATACAATGTTTATATTACGTATCAATCGTAGATAAAATTTTTTTATTCATACTACCCTTTAGAAATGGAAGTATTTGAAGGATTTTCTTTTGAAAACAAAACTACTACATAATGATTTGCTCTTAATAAATAGTCGACCTCTATTAGTGTTGATGTTGATATCTTATTGGTTGTAAATGGGGTAAAAAGAAAAACTAGATAAAGGATATGTTATTATTATCAATTAGCTATATTTCGTCCTTAGAGCATGGAAAGGACATAAGCCTGTACTTAAAGTATTATATGATTACTTAATAATGTTGTAATACCTTGATTACAGGCTTGATGATGTTACTTTAAGGACGAAATATAACCAATTAATGATGAAATAACCTTCAGGTAGTTTTTCATTTTACCCCTTTCACAGTCCAAAATTATAATATTCTTTTCTTTGATTTTCTCTAAGTTCATTATACTCGTGCAATCTAGAAGCGAAGCTTAAATCTTTTATTAAGTTCATTTTTCTGGTCTAGATAAAAAGCTATTGTTGAGAAATTAAATTAATAATATTTTAATAAGTACACCTTATTAATTCGTACTTCTTTAGATTGTTACTCCCCTATGTGATTTTAGAATATAAATGACTTTAACTAAATAACTATTAAGACAAAGTGATGTTTAGTCCAATGTACTTTGAGACAAAGGAATATCACACTTATATTTTTTCTAGGGGAGTAACAGTCTAAAGAAGTTCCCAAATTGTTCAACTACCTTCAAGGAATTTCCATAAAAAGTCATTTTTAACTATTATTTTTTAGCTTTAAATCCAAACGTTCTACCAATCGCCTTTACTCCTTTTTCCATTTAATGAATTTTTCCTCTTTCACAGTTTCATAAAAGTTTCTTTATTTGTTTGCTTGCTTTCTAGTTTCTTCGTTCATTTGTTTCACTGTTTATTTGTTCGTTGTTTTTTTCATAGTTTCTTCGTTTGTTTGCTTTATTGTTTCTTTGTTTGCTTGGTTAGTTTGCTTCATAGTTTCTTCGTTCATTTGTTTCACTGTTTATTTGTTCGTTGTTTTTTTCATAGTTTCTTCGTTTGTTTGCTTTATTGTTTCTTTGTTTGCTTGGTTAGTTTGCTTCATAGTTTCTTCGTTCATTTGTTTCACTGTTTATTTGTTCGTTGTTTTTTTCATAGTTTCTTCGTTTGTTTGCTTTATTGTTTCTTTGTTTGCTTGGTTAGTTTGCTTCATAGTTTCTTCGTTCATTTGTTTCACTGTTTATTTGTTCGTTGTTTTTTTCATAGTTTCTTCGTTTGTTTGCTTTATTGTTTCTTTGTTTGCTTGGTTAGTTTGCTTCATAGTTTCTTCGTTCATTTGTTTCACTGTTTATTTGTTCGTTGTTTTTTTCATAGTTTCTTCGTTTGTTTGCTTTATTGTTTCTTTGTTTGCTTGGTTAGTTTGCTTCATAGTTTCTTCGTTCATTTGTTTCACTGTTTATTTGTTCGTTGTTTTTTTCATAGTTTCTTCGTTTGTTTGCTTTATTGTTTCTTTGTTTGCTTGGTTAGTTTGCTTCATAGTTTCTTCGTTCATTTGTTTCACTGTTTATTTGTTCGTTGTTTTTTTCATAGTTTCTTCGTTTGTTTGCTTTATTGTTTCTTTGTTTGCTTGGTTAGTTTGCTTCATAGTTTCTTCGTTCATTTGTTTCACTGTTTATTTGTTCGTTGTTTTTTTCATAGTTTCTTCGTTTGTTTGCTTTATTGTTTCTTTGTTTGCTTGGTTAGTTTGCTTCATAGTTTCTTCGTTCATTTGTTTCACTGTTTATTTGTTCGTTGTTTTTTTCATNTTCACCTTAGTTATTTCTATGTGCAAAATTTGGGGAAGATTGAATGACGGGAAGTGGTTCAAAATTGGTGTAACAGGTGTGCGATGAAACTTACAAAGCAAAGTAATATAAGACCAGTAATAATAAAAAGAACTTTTTATTATGTTTTTAAATTTTCTGTCATAAATTTAAACCTGTCAGAATGAAGATTGAAAATACGGGACATATTAAAACAAATAAAATATCTTGCAAATTTTTTTCCGAACTAACTTTCCGTACAGCAAAATTTGCTAAAAACGAATTAAATTTTGCTGACAGATGGCTAAAATTATTAAAATAATGCATTGTCAACGTGTTCTGAGCTATTCTAAAAGTTTTCAAATGTATAGCTACTCGGGAAGTTAGTTAAAATTCGATTGCAAGATTTGCACTGGACAAAATAACAAGAAAGCAAGCTAATAAAAACGTAGTAACATTATTATTGTTTGAGATTAAAATGTTGACTGAGCTCAATGCTGCAAGAAGACAACTGCACTGCATACTTAGTATTAAAACTTCGTAGCAAGGTACTTAAGAGCTCAACATTATGTTCGTGTCGTTTTTTGTGTCACGGAAATATCTGCTGTACCCTGAAGCTAAAACATTTCCGCAGGTCAAAAATCTTATGATCAAAATGATTAGGATTGAAATGCCCTGGTTGCGGGATGCGGGTAACTTCAGCGAGGAGTCTCCGCTACAAATGATTATTATCAGGCCTTTTAAAAACCGTCGTATAAAATCTGACTTGACAGTCGAAACAAAAGACGACAAAAAATTCCGGTCTAGACTACGGAGGCGGACGTGCTGATATATGGGGATATAGAAGAAGGGGAAGACAGCAACCTGTTAAATAGTTCAGGATGACCAGAAGCTAAATGGTTAGAGACAATCTTAATACCCAAGAAGAAGGGAGGTACGTCAACCTCTGTTTCAGATATAACCTTAGTCCCCCTCTCTGTAGCCTTGCTTTGGAGGCGTAACCTCCCCCACCACACATGGCTACTACGGCTTTACTACGCCGACACGCAACTCTTCTGATTCTACCGACCGACAAGAAGATGCAAGCAAGATGGAGATAGAAGACTTCTCCTTCTGATCGTCTGGAGAGAACCCCTAGCAGTTCTACCTTCTACCTGCCTCGACGACGGTTACTCCCCTCTCGGCCAAACTAGTTCCCACCGGCTCTGAATTCCACACCTCACGCACACTCCTACAGAGTCCACTACAAACAAATTACTAGTACAGAAACTACATTTTGATTTCCTTTTATAAAACGACCTTTTTGCATCAAGCGCAAAAAAACAATAACAATAACAATCTGTAACTCAAACTAATAAACAACTATGATCAAATCAGCTGTAATATTAAGTAATAAAAGATGGTTCAAAAACATTCCGATAATATTAAAAGAGAAACTGGTAACATTAAAAACAAATGTCATTGTCAGTTAGGAATAAAGAAATATTTCGATCATTTTTAAAAAAGTAAATAATATCACAAAATCAAATGTCATTGTCAGTTAGGAATAAAGAAACATCCCAATAATATTAAAGAAAAACTAATACTTTAAAATCAAATGTCATTGTCAGTTAGGAATAAAGAAGCATTCCGATAATATTAAAGAGAAACTAATACTTTAAAAACAAATGTCATTGTCAGTTAGGAATAAAGAAGCATTCCGATAATATTAAAGAGAAACTAATACCGTAAAAACCAATTATTTACACACACATTCGTTGAATGTTCGCCCCTCGACTATACAAACTTTTGAATCGTCTCAAAAAGCTACAGTCGGCGCGAGCAGCGAGGCGAATAATAAGATGAATGACGATTGATCATTCACACATTTGCTTTGCCGTTCGAGCGAATGCAAATATGCTACAGAATAAAGCTAAAATGAACACAAGGCGAAATGATGTCAGATATCACTTTAGTGAGTGAAACATTAAGTGTGTGATGTCAGATCATAATGAATAACAGGTCTACTAGGTGACGGGTTATTACAGCCTACGGCAAACTGCCTAACTAAAGAAGTCAGTACAACGTACAATCACTCCTATTAAATCACTGACTTATCAACTACCAACCTAATCACTATATCCTTATCAACTTATCAGATATTATGAGGTTTGTCCAACACCTCTATTTGTACCGTCCTTTGTATCGTCCCGCGGATCGTTCGGGAATCGTTTAGGTCAGGTTGTATACCCATGCGCTAACATTGTACTGAAAAAAAAAATCATGTCAGGTTGTTTTTTGCAGTTTTTAGGATTTGGTAGTTGGCAAAAATATTGACGGGACAGACCGACAGTCAGATACTGATTTTGATTTTAATCCAAGAAATTTTGAATTCAAGACAAAATAGACTAAAATTAAGTAGGGCACACATAGCTTCCTATCGCATACTTCATTGATTATATGCTTTTCATTTTATTATCTAATTGTTTCCCCAACCATCTAATTGTTTGAATTAATGAATTAATTTAGGAAAAGTTAAAGAGCGACAACGGTTCAAATATAATCTGGAGCTATCTGCGAGTTACTTTCGATAAACTATAAAAGTTTCATTCAAATCAGATGAGTAATTTTTAAGATATAAGTGTACCTAAATAAATGTATGTTAATACGCAAAACGCATGTGGAAGAGAAACAAATGGGCAAAGGACGTTGAAACTTATAAGGGACCAACAATGATCCATTATAGCATACCATACAAATTTCATTGAAATCGGACGTGTAGTTTTTAAGATATGTTGGTTCGAAAAAAATTGAACGACAAACCGACAGACAGACACGGAACCAAAAACGTTTCCTGATGTCTGAAACGGATTTCTGTCGTGGAATTTTTGAAAGAGGAGACCTAAATAATTTTCTTCGGATCGATCACATAATTTCTGTTACCTTCGGTATGCTCGGAAGCAAAATTTCGTTTTTTTTTCAGAATGATCACAATCACTCCTATCACTATGTTTTGAAGTAAACAATATAAGATGAATGAAGGGATTAAGTAGTGTTCAAGAATTATGATTTTTGAAAATACTCTTAGTTAATCAGTTTGCCGTCGGCTGCAATAATTCCGCACCTGGTAACAGTTTAGTGCTGTTATTTGTTATTAATTATGCAAAAGCATTGCAAGACATAAGTGTATCAAGGATCAAATGAAATTAATTCAGATTATAACAGCTATTGGAGTACCTAGAGGCACTTCTTTAGATTGTTACTCCCCTCTGTTGTTTTTATGAGGAGAGTAACTATCTAAATAAGTGCCCTCTAACCTATATAACCCCTAATCCTTAACCACCTCTAAACACCCTTAACCCTTTTTTGCTTTTGTATAGAATATTTTTTAGACGAGCAGTGAAGTCAGTTGATTAGAAATAAAGAAAGAAATGTGGAAGAAGAGTCAGAATTTTGGGGTCTGAGTCAGAATCCCCGGGACTGAAGGGCCACTAGTGGCACTGATGACCACTATTGCCACAAAAGATGACCACTAACTTTACTGATCAAAGCCAAAGTGGTCAACTTTTATGCCACTGAATCAGACTCAAAACCAAAATTCTGACTCTTCTTTTACACTTATACTCGCGTTCCGGCACTTAGATTACCACTAGTGGTACTGAAAATGACCACTAGTGGTACTGAAAATGATCACTAGTGATACTAAAAATGACCACTAGTAGTACTGAAAATGACCACTAGTGGTACTGAAAATGATCGTTAGTACTAGAAAACCAACTTTGTTCAAAGTTAATTTTAGTGGAAATATGTCTTTTCTCAATTCCAAATTGTATCAAAGATTATTCTCTTGAATACTTCTACACCATTACTCTCGTGATAACGACGGATATGTATTTACAAGCTAGATACCTGTGCTTCCACCTCGCAGTGTGTGGTGTCCTTCATGAGACGCCTCTTTAGACTGTTACTCCCCTTATGAAGAAAACAGAAAAAGGGAGTAAGAATCTAAAGAATATGTTACTGATACTCCCATTATAAAAGCAGAAGAGTGATATTCCTTTGTCCCAAAGTACAGTGGATGAGACGTCCCTTTGAATTTATAGTTATTTTGTCTACAATTAGTGTCATATTGTCTACAATTAGTGTTATTTTGTCTACAATTAGTGTTATTTTGAATATGTATGCCTTATTGCAGTGTGCATAATCACGGTATTACATTGTTGATGAGTTATTTTGTCATTTATATTGAAAAATCACATAGGGGAATACCAATCTAAAGAAGTACCCATAAAACCACAATATCATAAGAAAGAAGCGCTCTTTGACAATTTTGATGAATTAAGCTTCAGCGATTTTGAAGATTAGTGGTGATTGGATTGAGTAAAGTGATTTCGAACTTATCAATTTCTACCTTATGTCAAAAATACATAGTAGAAATACACAGATTAGACATTAAGAAGAAATTTTATCCTTAATATTGTCTGTTAAGCATCGAAATGTATCAGTGCAATGTACAAATTTAAAATAGAATAATTGCACTATAAAAAGAACTTTTTATATACTACGTTTTTAAATGTTTTGTCATAAATCATAAATTTGAAACCTGCGTCAAAATGAAGATTGTAAATAAGGGACATGTCAAAACAAATAAAATAACTTGTAGATTTTTTCCGAACTAACTTTCCATACAGAAAAAAATTGCTGTAAACGAATTAAATTCTGCTGAAAGATGGCTACAAGTATTAAAATAATGCATTGTCGTCGTATTCTGAGCTATTCTAAATGTTTCAAATGTCCAGCTACTCGGAAAGTTAGTTAAACATCGATTGAAAAATGTTTACTGGATAAACAAACGAACAAACAAGAAAGCAAGCTAATAAAAATGTATAAAAATACAATAACAAACTATGGTTTAAAAGAGAAGGTTTCATAGTGTCAGGTTACTTTATTATAGTAAATAATAAGCTGCTTGTTTTAGATTGCAGTAAATCATGACTGGAGTAAAAATCTCTTTGTTTTCCGGAGATCCACGTCACGAAGGATTTAACATGTCCCGTAATTTGCTTCCACGACTGGAAGTATCTTTAGATGAGAACATCGTGATTCGTTAACTGGAAGTAACAGCAAAATTGCATGATGCAGGAAATCAAACAATGTTCACCTCTCNATCCACGTCACGAAGGATTTAACATGTCCCGTAATTTGCTTCCACGACTGGAAGTATCTTTAGATGAGAACATCGTGATTCGTTAACTGGAAGTAACAGCAAAATTGCATGATGCAGGAAATCAAACAATGTTCACCTCTCAAGATACAACCAGAAATGGAAGCGAAACCAAGCAATTTAACTTCAAATGTTTTTGTTGCGGATTTTGACACAACATTAGAAAATCACATGACGTTACTTTCACCCTCTATTGCCAGAAAAAATACATGTTTAATTTTAAGTTTTGTATTCGCTTCTTGGGTTTCACTGTTAAAAACATTTTCAAAGTTGTTGATGAACAAAAAATGCAAACGACAACTTTGCTGCAATTAGTAGCAACAAGCAATGAAAGCTATCGACAACTTTATTATTGTTACAATTAACTATGTTGATGAACGCTACCGACAACTTTGGTACAGTTACAGTTAAGAAGTGGTCACAAGCAATTAACGTAGATGGTAAAAGCCACCTACAACTTTGGTACAGTTACAGTTAAGAAGTGGTCACAAGCAATGAACGTAGATGGTAAAAGCGACCTACAACTTTGGTACTGTTACAGTTAAGAGATGTTAACAAGCGATTAACGTTGTAAATGATTGCCACTGCCACCGACTACTTTGGTACAGTTAAAGTTAAGAAGTGGTCACAAGCAATGAACGTTGTTGATGAAAGCCACCTACAACTTTTGTTCAGTTACAGTTAAGAGATGTTAACAAGCGATTAAACAACATTGTAACAAGCGGTAAATGGTTGCCACCGACTACTTTGGTACAGTTATGAAATGAAAACAAGCAATGAACGTCGTAAATGGTTGCTACCGACAACTTTGGTACATTTAAGAAGTGGTAACAGTAATTTGCTGGTGGATCAGTTTTAAGTTTTAAATTTATCAAATGTTAAGAGATAAAGGTTAGGCGCACTGGAGATAGTGGCTGCGTCAAGTTCGGTCAAGTCTGGAGTCGGGTCGAGGGAGGGGAAGAAGAGAAGGTCCAAGGCCGGGGCTACAACATATCCTTCTGGTATCTTAACACTAAAACACACCGCGCAGTCTTACCTGGATATAATCCTGGTGCCTTGCTTAGACACGGGGGTAGGTTGTCATCCGCTTCAGTCTGATGTGATCCGTAAGTGTAACACAGTAATAATCACTCGAGTAGGACCGAAGTTAGAATCGGAACGCGAGGACGCAAGAGCGGCAGAGTGGTGGGTGTACGCGACGCGACGCTAGTGGCGGCCTAGCGGTCTCTGACCGGTTGCACTGCTACCTAGCGGCTTCCGTCCCAACTACTCCCCACTCCCGACCCACGTCTCCCACCCCAGGACTCGCTACCTCGTTTGATCCTGTGCCGCGGGCCCAGGACCTCTTTCCCCCGCCCCGTCCTTCTTCTCCCGGCCCCCAGCACACCAAATTAAATTTAATCCTTTTGAAGGAGCTGCGGGGATCCTGCACGGGTTGATGCACCCGACCCGCCCCGGTTTACAGCGCGACACCGGCCCCGAGGTCGGCATTCTTCACACGGACCCTCTCTCTCCCAGGACGGTAAAACATCCTGAACAAGGAATCCGCTTGACAAGGTCCCGTGCTACCGGACACCGCTCGCCTCCACGTCCGCGTCGCTTAATAACTCCGCTGAAATAACTTCGCATTTCCACTTGGAACCACCAGATAACCATCGCTTCCAATCCGATAAAACTCTTCCGCCAAAAAATAAAAACAAAATTCCAATTTAAACAGAAATTACTTTAATGCACAAGTAAAGGGCTATACTTCAAGCCGCGAAAAATGCTTCTGTAATGTTATTTTGCCGACAGTCTAATTCTTCCTATACATTTGGTTCTTTGGGCCGATTCTGTAACTTTTCACATTTATCAAAACTTTTTCGAAACAAAAGTAGCAAACAACAGCATTCCAAACTTTAATTGTTTCCTTAGAAAGTTCCTTTAGAACAAGTGCATCAACAAGAACAGTTACGATGGAAAATATGGAAAAATTGTTGGTTAGCAGAAGTGTTCCAAATTTCATCTAAATATTATACTGTTCTAAATCTTGGTTCTGGCTTTCGATATTACCGAAGGTAACTGAAGCTATGTGATCGTTCTCAAGAACAAAAATATTTTGCCTCTGAATGCGAAAATTCAAAATAGAAATCCGTTTCAGACACCAGGTAACATTTTTGGATCCGTGTCGGTCTTTCTGTCACTCAATTTTTGCGAACCAATATATTTTGAAAACTACTCGTCCGATATTGATAAAAATTCGATTGTTGAGTCATAATTAGCCCATTGATTGTCCCATATAAGTTTCAACCTTCTACACCCATTTGTTTTTCTTTCACATGCGCACAAACTTACTTTTAATTACTCCTATGTTTCAAATGTACTCTTCCTGATTGTAATTAAATTTGGACGGTTTGTTAAAAATAGTCCTTAGATAGCTCCAGATTAATTTTAACCGTCTGCTCTCTTTACATTTTACTAAATTGATACTAGGATATGTTGGGAGCGACACCTTTCTGATTGAATAAATTGATACTTTATTTCAGGTAGTAAGTCAACACGTTTTAAAAAAACGGAGGAAAATTACAAAAATATATTGTAATAATTGCAAGATAAAAATAACTTTTTATAAACTACGTATTTAAAATTTGCTGTGATAAATAATAAATTTCAAACCTGTCAAAATGAAGATCGTAAATAAGGGATAATGTCAAAACAAATAAAAAATCTTGCGGATTTTTTCCGAACTAACATTCCATACAGCAAAATTTACTGAAAATGAATTAAATATTGCTGAAATATGGCTAAAAGTATGAAAATAATGTAAAGGTCATCGTGTTCTGAGCTATTCTAAAAGTTTCAAATGTCTAGCTACTCGGGAAGCAAGCTAATAAAAACGTAGTAAAAACATAAAATAACTAAAGTATTCGAAATAGGAGCAAGGGAGCTATGTGCCACACAAATTGGCGGAATATTTTAATCTGATATATTTTTAGAATTCAAAAGCATAATTGAGTTTTTAAAATTAAATAAAAGCATTCCAAATTTCATCTAAAAATAAAGAACATAAAACTGCTTTAATTAGCTGATATCATTGGAACAAGTACATCACGAAGAAATATTACGATGGAAAAAAAAAATCGTTGGATAGCAGAAGTGTTCTAAATCTCATCAGAACATTACGGCGGTGCTAATGCTTCGTTACTTTACTCAGCTATAGCTTTCAGGTTATTTATATTTATAACCTGAGACCCCAGCACCACTGCACACACACTAACACAGCTTACACAACTCAGATTTATTATATATAGAAACTTTTACATGATATATATACTTATATGTGTATATATATACATATATACATATTTATA
>KZ654193.1:271009-288430 GCA_001010745.2 Gerris buenoi
AATTAATATTATAATTTAAGAAGAAGAGGAGAAACACGGATAAAAATACACCCACAAGGATCTGAGATTCGAAGACGGATCCTTAAATTTATATCTTAGAGTTCTATCAATTGAGGTATAGAGTTTATAATATAGTATCCAATGTAGGGATCCGTGTTCGATTCCCAGCGGTGGAGGACATTACTATCCGACTATCTCCTTTCCTCCTTAATAATAAATTGAGCTCCAAAACTCATAACTAATCAAATAAATAAAATGAAGTTCAAAGTCTTAATGTAGAGACTGTTTCTCAATGGGATTAAGTCCCGACATTTCACTTCCATTGCTGGAAGCATCATAACCATAAATAAAAATAAACATAAAATGACAAATTTACAAACAAACACACAAAATATTTTTCTAGAATTATTCATTCTAATGTCATAGGGTTGAAAATCAATTTTTTTTTCTTTTAGACTCTTACAATTACAATTAGAAATCACAAACGACGAATAAATGTAGAAATTCTTCGGCCAAGCGCCCAACATATTGTTGATACATACATATTGTTGGTACATTGTTGATCTTGTACGATTCTAAAGAAAACAAAATGCTTTCTTTTCATTTATGTATGTTATTCAATTATAAATTACTCTTTGTAGAAACAGATTATAAAATATTAAATCATTAAAATAATAGAATAGAAAAGAAACAAATATAAGCAGTAGAAGATGGGGCACTTGGGCCAGACATGGCACATATTATCCTCCGGCTCACTAATATACTTAGTTGTAAATGCTATTTTTAAGAAAAAATTTAATTTTATTTTTTTCCAAGTTGTTATGTTGCATTTATAAATGAATAAAAAATTTGATAAATAATCATTTACAAGACTAGATTATACATATATATTTTGAAAATATAACTACTATACATAATAAATCAATGAACGAAAGAACTTCGTTTTCCAAAATAAATTAATTTTCGCTCAAGAGTTTTTCAAATTAAATTTAAAAAAAAAAACTACTCTAATTAACCTACTATCGAACTTTATTAATCATAAAGCAGTATTCACAATACAGAATTGAAAGTCTCTCTCTCTATTGATTGACTAATTGAAGATTGAAATCTGAAAATAAATCATCCATCATCCTGATGCATCATCTATTATGCTGTAAATGATCCATCATCATCAATTATAGTTTAAAATCAAACTGAGCAAGTATACTAATAGAGTTTAATTGTCTACGGACGCGACTAACTACATTACTTTGTTAAATCATCCAATAAATAATGAGAAAGACTCTCAACTGCATTTAGCTTTTGCCTTTTGTTTGCATAAATTATAAAATAGTAATCAATTTAAAAAAAGACAAAACTAATTTAGAATAAATAAATAATACAATTCTATTAATATTTATAAATAAATAAAATAATAATTTGGTTTCAATTGTTATATGTACTAATCCTTTGGATAGTTTTAATATTTATGATTTTGGTCTAAATATTACTATGATAATTATAAGGTATCAAATTTATAAATTTAAGGAGCTTTACCAATGCTCAGTCAATGATCCACCAATATCAAACATTTTTCTACATACGATTACGTTCCATAAAATAAAAAGAATGTTTTTTGATTGACGTTTCCAAGTGTTTAAATACGAATTGAATCCTGATTTGAGATTTAAAAAGCTAGGTCTTTCCAAGAGTGGTATTGAATCCGTATTCAATACGAAATAAAAAAAGAAAAGTCTCTTTCTTGGTTACTTTTGATAAAGGTTATAAATAATTTTGTAACCTTCATCTTTTATAACCATGTTTTTTATTACGTATTTTGACAGATTTGACTTCAATTTCTACAGAAATGCGCTAGATGCGCTCATACTCAGGTTCTGCGCATGCCAGAATCGAGTTCAGGTGTTTCCATGCAACTCGATCCAGATACGACCCCAGAATTTAGTGTATCGTATTAGGTATCGGTATCGACTTTTAATCCGTATTGAATCTAGGTTTCCATGGACATTTTGGATCCAATAACGGTATTCAACCCGTATTCAATCCGTATTCAATCCGTATTTAAACATCATGGAAACGTAGTATATATTTATCATTGGGTGGCGTGACCTGGGACGCGTCACCCAATGATATGTATAGTTTAAATTACAGCCAAAAGAGTTTTAGTGCGATGACAGCCCGGGAAAGTCAAAAAATGGTGGGGAGAAATTTTATAACCCTGAGCTCTCATTGGCTCCTCACTTCATCTTTTGACTTTCCCGCGCTGTCGACGCAATAAAGCCCCGTTTCCATTACTACAAATTTGTGCCACAACATGTTGCCGGCACAAGTTGCAGGAGTTTGTTGAAATGGAAACAGTCTGCAACATGTTGCCGGCACAAGTTGCAGGAGTTTGTTGAAATGGAAACAGTCTGCGTCCGCAACATGTTGCCGGCACAAGTTGCAGGAGTTTGTTGAAATGGAAACAGTCTGCGTCCACAACATGTTGCCGGCACAAGTTGCAGGAGTTTGTTGAAATGGAAACAGTCTGCGTCCACAACATGTTGCCGGCACAAGTTGCAGGAGTTTGTTGAAATGGAAACAGTCTGCAACATGTTGCGGGACAAATTTGTAGTAATGAAAACGATGCTTAAAGCCTGAAATATGTCCCGCAACATATGTGTCGGGGACATGTTGCGCAACATGTGCCTGCAACTTGTTAGAATGGAAACGGGGCTTAAGACTCATTTGACACAGACTGTAGAGGTTCATACGAGGTGGCGTCATGCAAAAGGTGGCGCTACCTTGTCAACTGTCAGAACCTGTCACCCAGCAGTCATAGTTATCTCGGTGGCTGGTGCTGGTGTTCGGTGGCTCCATCCAGAAAGTCTTGTCTTGCAGAGGCCATAACATTTGATACGGTGTTTTTCTTGATAAATATTTGTTGTTGAGGTAGTTTATTGGTACAGCAGGTTGTCTGAAGTGGCGTGTAAAGTACAGCCGGTGTAGAAGAAGGCCCTGGGTATCTGAGGCCTCCTCATCGCCTCATGATGAGCCGTCCCCATGTGAAGATGAGCAAGATACCTAGAGATGAGGTCTCTGTCCCCTGGCTTGGATCTAGCCAGCTCCAGTAGCCAGCTAATAGCCATCTGTCTGTAGCCAACCAGTCTCATGTTATCTTCTTCCGTCTTATCAGCAACCATCTTCCTATTAAACATACAAATAACACACATTAGTTACCATCATCTTATAACCTTTTAACAAGTGATTAACTACGTAATAATTTCAGCTGATTTACTTCATTCCAATTACAGCTGGTTTACTACATAATAATTAAAGTTAATGTACTACATGATAGTTACAAATATTGGTTGAATTGACCGAAAATTTGAGGTAATCAACCATAATAATGATTAATATAATAATATACTAAAAAAAATTGTTATTACAAGGAAATTAGAATGTGTAAAGGAAAGGGGCCTATATACATATAGTTGAGAATTGTTGTAACAGTTGGGTCGGTAGCACAACAAATAGCACCGTGTGTGGGCTGGTGTTTCAACCGATTCTCAAGTTTCATCTTTTGTTAATACAATCAAATAGCCGTAGTTTTTTGTGAGTGATGCTATACATTTTATAAACATGATGATCTGTGTGTGTGGGCGAGTTGAACAAGTTCGATACCAACATTAGTTCGTATCAGTTCTCAGATTTGTGGATCTAAATGTATATCCATGACTTGTGCACATTTTTGTTGTTCTTTCATTGGCATATTCCAAATTTAAAACTAATAATTAAGTTCCCTAACATGATCAGGGTGTTAATAACCTTAGCCGTCAAACACCCATTAATAAAACAATAACAATAACAAAACTAATAATTATGAAACCTGTTTTTAGCTTATTGTCAAGTTGGTCAATTTGGTTGTACAACAAAACACACCGTGTATGAACACCTTTAGGTTTAGGGAGGGGGAACCTACAATTTGATAGAATGTTTTTTTTATTGGTTCAGAGTCCATGTGTCAAGTTTCAACTTGAATGGATGACCGGAAGAGGGTTAATTGCTTTGCCCTCCAAAGATTTTGATGAAAGACAACAGTCTCAAACAAACAAACAATATCTATACTCATGCCATTATACTTTCTTATTCTGACAGCGCGGGAAAATAGAAAAAAGAGGAGCCAATGGCAAATCGAGATTTTGGCGGGTAGTAGGTTGGGCCAACTAGGCAAACAAAAATATCATTGGATAACTATAAGGTAAGATCCTAGTGATTTTATTTTTTTTCCTCACGTAGGTTGGCTAATCTGAGCTGTCAGATTCACAAAGTATAGTGGTATGAGTATGTTATTATAAAAAATTTAAAAATGTACGACCAATGTGAGCTAGATGTACAGACTACTGGTGCCTAAATGACTGAACTGTTATAAGGAAAGTGGAAGTAATAGAACTTGTGGAGTGTATACAGAGGCTCCTATAGTATTAAATGGTTCGAAATGGTGACTAAAGCAGGCTTAAGTGATGACTTCCTTCTTTTCTGTGGATTATCTCCTGGACTCTAAACTCTCCCTGACACAAGATACTCTGCTCTTTACAATTCTACATCGTATTCCAAAATAACTCAACAACACGTCCCAGCTGATTAATCATAATGTTTAAGTCTATTACTTAAACAAAGGTGAATGAGGGCCTTAACAGGTAAATAGGCAAAGAGCTTCAGGGCAAACACGTATCAGTTGCAAGAATAAAAATTACTTAACTTTCCCACATACATAATCACTACATCTTGAAACTTTACCCTATGCATAATCACTTCTTTCTGAAACTTTCTCACAAACATAATTACCTCACCTTGAAACTTTCCCACATCCATAATCACTTCTTCTTGAAACTTTCCCACATCCATAATCACTACATCTTGAAACTTTACCGTATGCATATTCACTTCATCCTGAAACTTTCTCACAAACGTAATTACCTCACCTTGAAACTTTCCCACATCCATAATCACTTCTTCCTGAAACTTTCCCACATCCATAATCACTACATCTTGAAACTTTACCCTATGCATAATCACTTCACCCATTGTTTTGCATTTAATTAAAGATGTTTCGGGTTGTCCTAAATAAATTAATCTATTTTTCTCTATCTACCTATTTACCAAATTTTCTCCCCGGCGAGATGCGAGTCCCAATTTTTCGAATATATATTTATTAGTATTATATAACATTAGTATTACAATAAAATGTAAGCTTTAAGTAATTTTGAGATCTCTCAAGTAAAAAAGGGGGGAATCAAAATATGGTAAAAGCAATTCAATTGTTCATTAAGACTAAAAACTTAACCACTCAAAAAAGTATTATTTTGCTTCCGAGCTAACCGAAGGTAACGGAATAATATTATTGTTAGGTACAATCATTTTTAAGGCCTCCGATTTCAAAAATTCCACGACAGAATTCTGTTCAGGAAACATTTTTATTTGTCTGTCGCTCAAGCAGTTTGGAAATCTGTACTAATTAAGTAAATATAAAATATAACATTACTTTATAAATTAAACCATAATGGCTTGTAAAAGCATAAAATCAATAAAGTACGTGATAGAATGTGAGCAAGCTATGTGCCAAACTAATTGGCAGACTATTTTAAGAATAAATATATTATAATATTTGTTATACAGACAAGAGTAGAGAATTTAGTTATCATACTGGAGTGTATAATTGGCGAGAGAGGGAGGAAGTGAAGATAGGGAAGTGGATGAGTCACATATACCAAGTCCGGTCGACACTGAACTACTAAAATAACGTTAGAAAGGACTCAGTGGAAGCTATGAGCTTCAGGATTCAGGATGTCCTCTGAAACCCTTCAGTGGCGAACCACCCCACGAGGTAATACCCCGTCATAAGGCCCAGACAGCAGCTGTTACACAGCAGGAGGCCTCACGTATCACATCTGGTCTGGCTGTGCGCCACTGCTGCCTTGGAGGGGTGTTATTTTCATCCACACCAGCAGGCTTGTAACGAATTTTCGTCTGCATAACCATGTAAAAAAGATACGTTATATTTTTAAACTGAACCAATGACCTATCTCATATCGATTAAATTTGTACTAGTGACTGAAAGAACTACAATTATTCCTATCTTGTTATTCTACGTCTGAAAACAGCACTTCATTATTGTTTATATCACAGCTGAATGGAAAAAACTTAATCAGTATACTGGCTAACCGTAATGCAAAGTTAAGCCTAACAACAATTATAACTTCAGACATTAAGATATGGTTGGATCTATAGTTGATTTTACGGCCCATTTTTAGGCTATCGTCACGTTTGAATTTGAAATGTTCGAAATTAGTTAGTTTGTCATTTACAATATTAAACTAATAAGTACAGAGCTAAATTGACATAATGGCGAAGAGGCACTTGTCCACTTAGCACATCAAGACTTAGGGCCAATAGTGTCCTGTCATCTACTAAATAGGACCTCAGACCTGCACCTGCAAGTTGGTTACTAGTCTTTTTGCTAAGTTGTCATATTGCAGGTTGAAGTTACAACTTCGGTTGCCCATCAGTACACTATAGCTTAATCGTACACAACAAACTACCCTAGATTCTTTCACATTGACTTCTGTTTATGAACTAATGTTAGTTACGGTTGCATTTTGTTAGAGAGCCGCTAAAAGATCAATCAGGAATTTATATATGTATGTATGTTATTTTATTCTGGCCAAGGCCCTCTACCTACTGCAGCCACTTCTCATCATGCCTGTACTTAAGTATGTACATTAACGTGTTATAAATAACATTCCGGAGGCACGCACTCCAAAAAGCTTAAGAAAATGTTATTTTCAAACAGATGTAGGCTGATTATTGTGTTAACAAGTAGAATGGGAAGAATTAAAGCACCAAGTATACAAAGAACCCCGCATGCTTTGATAGCAGCTGGTCCAGTCAGCTGACTTACCAGCGGATATACGGGCCTCTCATAAACCAACTATATCTGTATATCTGGAAATCTTATAAACCTCCCGCATTGCATTCAACCGAGTAATCCTTAAAACTCAAAAACTCAGTTAATAGAAGGTTAAATAGCTCTCATCATTAAACTTTAAAAAAAAAAAAAAAAACTTTTAAAGTTCGAGCTTTAAAAATTCATGGATTTTTAATTAGTTCGGTATAACTCGTACTACACTTTCTTAAGGTCCACTGTTTTCTATTTGTTAACTTGAAAATTATAGTTGGATATATTTATAATAATTAATAAACGTTTCATCAAAATTTACCATTCAAATAATAAGGATTAAAGAAAATGCTGACTTTACCAGCAAAAGTATTACCGGTAACGATCCAGAAGGTAAGCCACTAAAGGATATCACGGTCACGAGTCACGGTCGAACCCTTATCAATTTTCGGAAGGCAAGTTGCAGGAAAAACGACTCAAGACAAATCGATTGATAAACATTGCCACAGGGACTTAAGTGACAACAGACATGGTTGCATTTAAGTCGGAGAAGTGATAAACAATAAGAGCAGTGATAAAAGCAAAGCCATCTCTGCTATTATGTGACATTCACGTCAGAGCTGTGATAAGGGACGGAAACTTATCACAGCTGTTTTTTTAGGTTACTGTACAAAGTAAAAAAAGAAACCTTAAATAACGGCTCTGTCTGTCCGTTGGCCGTTGGTGTCTGTCCGTTGGCTTGTTTCAATTCATAAACTACTATAGCTAGAAACATGAAATTTGGCACACATGTACATCTCGGCATTTTAGACAACTAGACAAATTTTGAAGTTTTTACACTTGATATTTCCAAGATAGTGGCCCGGCCAATATGGCGGGTGACTAATAAAAAAGTTTTTAGTTACCATGGAATGTTATACATCAATTTAAAGGCCTTGAAGAGTAGAAAAAGAATATGCAACTATTAAAATAACATACTTAATATTTTCAAGATGGGGGCCAATATGGCAGGCGACTTCAGCCATAGAAAAAGAATATGCAACGATTACACTTAATAATTAACCTTTATCGTACAGAAGCCGGCGATTTCAGCCTCACATACTTACGTGAAGCGCGCCTTACTTACTTTTTAATATATTGAGAAAACGAGAAGTTATTGTATTGAGTAAAAACAGTGATTCTATGAAGAGTGATTCCGAAAAAAAATAAATACCATTTTTAATCTCCAAATCCTACAAAATAGTTGTTAAAGGCAAGTGGAGAGATAACGAAGTTTTTAGTAGAGCATTTTTTTCTGAAGTTGCATTCAACATGGGGGACCAATAAAATCGTTTCCCTCAAAATTTTCCTACCTTTTGATTGTGCTAACTCTAATCTTATAGACTGTAACTTTCTATACAGCAAAATTTGCTGTAAACGAATTAAATTTTGCTGAAAAATGGCTGAAAGTATTAAAATAATGCATTGTCATCGTGTTCTGAAAGTTTCAAATGTCTAGCTACTCGATTAAAATTCGATTGCACGATTTGTACAGGACAAACAAACAAGAAACCAAGTTAATAAAAACGTAGTAAAAAAAAAAAAAAAAAAAAATTGACTACATATTAATGGAAATTTTAAAAGAGGGGTGACAAATAATTACCATCAGGATTGGAGACATAATTTCAGTTACACTTTGAACATTCATTTAAAAATGTTTGACAAGAATTCGGTAGAGGCTCTGATAAATTCAAATTATGTTTTTTCGCGTAATCAAGCACATAATAAATCCTTTACTGCCGGCGTTTTTATTTATGTCCCCAATTGACGTTTAGGTCCTACAATGAGAGCCTGACAACAACTCTAATGAATAAAAAATCAACATCCATACTCGATAAAAGCTGAGAAATTGCACTTGTTAATACATATTATCGAAGCTCTTACCGTTTATCGGTATCAAAGCACGGCTTTAATCGATGTTCCAATATAAACATATCTATTCTAGTCTTTGTAAATGCATCACCGCTGCGCTAGTGTCGCCACTCTTATCGTTTCTCACAGCTCCAATATAATCAAACCCTAAAGACACCCAATATTGATGATGTCCTGATTTCATGATGGTCATCCAAACAAATCATGACTGCCTTAAACATGGTTTACACGCTCAAGCCATTTGCACGAACTGGTTTGCGCAAGCCAGTTTGTGCAAATGGCTAGAATGAAATAGACATTCAGTTTGGCTTGCGCAAACTTCATGCCTATGTTTACAAGCAACTATTTACTTGCACAAACTGGTTTATACAAGCCAGGTTTGTGCAAATAGCTTGAGAGTGTAAACGGGCCTTTAGAAAACGCTGAAACCCGTTTATTTGTTGACAAACTCACAATTAGTATTACTATCGAGCTTACCGAAGGTAACGGAAGCTATGTGATCGATCTGAAGAACAAAACGTTTTTATAGGTCTACGATTTCAAAAATTCCAAGACAGAAATCCGTTTTAGACATCAGGGGACATTTTTGGTTCCGTGTCTGTCTGACAGTATGTTGCTTAATTTTGGCGAACTAACATATCTCAAAAACTACACGTCTCATTTTAATGAAATTTGGATGGTAGATCATAATGAGCCCATTATTGGTCCCATATAAGTTTCAACCTTCTGCGCTCATTTATTTCTCTTCCAAATGCACACAAACATACAATTATTTACACCTATTGCTTCAAAAGTACTAATCTGATTTGTATGAAACTTTTATAGTTTATAGAAAGTAGCCCGATGATAGCCCTAGATTAATTTGAACTGTCTGGGCTCTTTAACTTTTGCTAAATTGACACTTTAATTTATGTAAAAAATCCAAACAATTTCGACAGATTAAAGGTTTTGACAGATGGGCGAAACAGTTAGACAATAATGGCTAGTAAAAGTATCAAATTAATAAAGAACGTGATATGTGAGAGGAAGCTATGTGCCACACCAATTGGCAGAGAATTTTCAACACTAGTTTCAATAACAATGTGACACAACGTAGTTACTGTTATTTCTAAGTAATATTATTTGACTGATACCACTTATCTAGACGGCAGGAGAGAAGGAAGTACTAAGAGTTAAAATAAGACTTGGACTTGTTTTGTTATCAGTACTGAGGCTGATGTTGGACCGTGCGTTATCACTTCTGTAAAGGGAAAAGGAAACGGAATAACCAGCCCGAACTGTACCCCTAACTGCTTCGGCCTTATTCATATATTTCCAATTCTCACAGCTTTCTGGAAAAAAAATATTTCAACAGTCTTAACTCTAAATGTTTAGCTATGTTATTCCAACTGGCAATTCCAGAAGGCTTCTACATCAGTTCAATATGCAACTGATTCACAAAAAGGAGCTGTTGGAACAATTTTAGGATTCTTACAAAACTGTAACCATTAAGTTACCTCCCAAAAATTTAATCTTTCCCTCTTGTTTAGTCCTTTTAACACGGTGATATATTCTGTGGTGATAGAACTATCAACCATCACACTATCTCGTCTGACGAGATAGTTGAGTTCTATCACCACAGTCAGAGCACTCACGCGGCAGCTGTAAGAACTATCACCACAGATTTATATTATGCTGATTGGCTAATTGTTTGTTTATACTTTTATATCACAAGATAACAAAACTAGGAGACAAAAAATGTCATATTTTGCTGCCAGATTTTTGATGTCTTGCATATTTGATGTCACGCATATTGATACAAAACATGTCTACCCAAACTTTCGCGGCGACGTTTCAAGTTTCAAATCCCGATTGAAACGGTTCAATTTTTTATCTTTATTTCATTTTTACTTAATTCAATGTTTACTCAAAATTAACTCCAACTATTGTAAAACTATTTTAAAGACTTTTATTCAAAAATGTTATCTTTGATGGACGAAAGAATCCTGCAAGAAGAATAACCGACAGAACGGCAAATAACTACATATTTTTACATGTAGTTATAACCTAAGCCTTTATAATTCAATGGTTTTTTGCGCATGTGGTAACAGTTGTAGCTACCTGCATCAATGCGGCAACAGTTTTCGCTGTTCTAGGACTGTCTCACAGTGGAACAAGGGACTAACAGTTCCAAAACTGTCCAAGAAGCGTGTTGGAACAGGACTTTGACAGTGCGCATGATCCAGGATTAGACCATGTTGGAACAAACCTTTTACATTTTATATTATAAAGGTTCAAAAAAAAGAACTCAACAAAATAAAACATAATAAGATTAAAAATGTAAAACAATTTAATTTGAAAGCGCTTTCAAACTCCTTTTGTTTACGTTTTGAAAAAAAAATATATCTTATCACTTTACACTGAAGCTTTAAAAACAAGACACGCGGGGTTATTATACAGAAAACTAAATCAGTGTTTACATTAGAAGGTAGGCTCATTCACATGGTAAAAAAATCCTTTATTGTCTAAATAAAGATCCAGGCTTCCCTCTATAAATAACTTTATTAAAAGGGAGGCAACACCAAAGCTTCTTTTCAAATCACTTCCTCTCTCACACAGAAGCAGTGTTGTAACTAACTACTTCTGTTTAATTCTCACTAAAAAATCTTTCATGAAATAATTCTAAACATAGAGGTCTTCCTTTAGACCGAGTGTAAAGTTAATTAAAGACATCCGAGTCCTTTTTTTAATTTAATTTCAATTATTTCACAGCAGGATTTCAATTTGTACGATGTTTTCTCGCGTAGAATTAATTAATTTTATATAATCTCATCATCAGATAGATTCGTCGGTCTGGTTTTAATTATAAACTAAATTAAATCAGTGGCAACACTGAATAAATATAATTTATTAACAAATTAGATTTCACAATTTTCTACTGTGAAGATTTTAGCGTCTATTTAAATTGAATTATCACGATATTATTAAATTATGTATATGGCATAAATATACAGGGTGGTCCAAAAGTCTCCTTCCCCCCTTAACTTTTGAACGGTTTGAGATAAATTAATTAAATTTAGGGGATCCGTTCCAAGTAAAGGGAAGTTTCTTTTCATGCAATAGGGTCTTTTTTAATCTTTTCACTATAGGGGAAACCACCCTCTTTGCCCCCAGGCCACCCAACAACAAAATTTCAATATGGAGTGTATTTTTTGATAGCATATTTGGTTTCTATGGTAAATAAAAACAAAAAAAAAAACAAAAAAACTCTAAAATATTTTTCAATCTTCAATATTTTGTCCCATATAATGGGGCAAAACAATCTATAAAAATTATAGATTTCAGCGTTTGGGGGCAAAATAAGTGGTTGCCTCATAAGTACGTGAGTGGGTGAAGTAACACTTTCTTCAACATGGTACAGATCCCCCAAGATCCAATTAATTTATTTCAAACCGATTACATTTTATAACGATATAAGTGTTATTGTTAGTACGTTTTTTATTAGCTTGCTTTCTTGTTTGTATGTTTGTCCAGTACAAATCTTGCAATCGATTTTTAACTAACTTTCCGAGTAGCTAGACATTTGAAACTTTTAGAATAGCTCAGAACAGGATGACAATGCATTATTTTAATACTTTTAGCCATTTCTCAGCAGAATTAAATTCGTTTTCAGCAAAAGTTAAAAGCTTAACTTGAACACAAAATTCAAACTTGATGGTAGTCAAATATTTTTTTGCACGCTATCTCCTGGACTGATAGGTGATAGATAATAAATAAAACAAACGTTGCATGCATGACGAACAGAAATCAATACGCGTATGAGTTTGAAATGAATATGGAACCAACAATGGACTAATTGTGACCTACCAACCAGTTAGGACACCAAGAGAATGCCACAAGTCATAAAATAGTAATGTATAAAGAGCGTCTTAATCATGTCTATTTCTCTGGGGTCGGAAGTAAAGTACCGGTGTTTTGGAACCTCACATCAATATACCATCTGATTAATTTTATGCTTACATAATGTACTTATAATTCTAAATGAAGATCAACGTCCAAAACAAACAAGAGATACGACATGACGTACGTTGGCTACACTGACAATGAACAAATTGACATATTCGACATATAATGACTATGATGAGGACAGCAGCTGTAGATAAAACTGTTAGGTCAGCAACTGATAACTGATAACTCTTATCACTCTACCAACATAATATAAATAAAGACTTCACCTTCATTATAGACCTGACAAGATAAAATCTCTCCTGACAGATCAATACTTTTACCTAATATTAAACACTCAACTTTTATACATCACGTAAAAATCATAACTAAGTTATCTTCAAAAACAACTTATTCCTGTTTATCTCCATTCTATAATTCTTAGAACCAAGAAGTTTATTCTCTATTTCTAAAGGGAGACTTGGGTTGCGATCAGGACCACTAAGAAGACGGACCGACAAGTAACCGGTGTGATCGCAAATCGCAAGCACCAACCTAACGCGTTGGTAAACCTTTGGTTATCTACCGCGACCGCTTCGACCGGACCCAGACCTCGGTTAGTTAACCATAACGTTTCCTTCGTGGTGCTTATTAATAAGTTGAAAGCATCGCTTACTTCACCGTGAAATTATATTTACTTCCACTTTAAAAGAGAAAGTATTGTGATGGCGCGAAAATTCGATTTTAAACGTGTTGAGGTCTTCTGAGTCCAAAAAAATGTCTGACTGCCATTATGTCTTATGACACTTTACGACCTTTCTTCTTGGTCGGCAAACTTGGTGAAGACCAATTTCAAGTTATCGATTGTCTTCTTGAAGAAACAGCAGAGTAAAAACAAACTTAAAAGTAAACTTTTAAAGCTGGGTTAACAGTAGCATCTTATAATAACTAGGCCAAATTTTCTATAGCTCCTAGTGCACTGTCTAGTCTAGTGTCTAGGCAATAGACGTGTGATGTGTGGATGCTTATTGCTTGTTGGTAAGTAGTAAGTGCAGTTTTATGCACTAGGAAGTAAAGATTTGACAGTGACGAAGACTAATATACCCTCGTAAGGAAATAATAAAATCCATGGGAAGGGGATACAAGTACTGTCGTATGTAGTTACTTTAGGTTAGTAGCTGTCTTGCAAATTACTGATACAAGTCTTATGGGGTTACTTTAGGTTAGTAGCTGTCTTAGAAGTAATTTAACCCAGCAATAAACCCGATCAGAGATTAAGCAATTAACCCGATTACTAAATCAATGTAGCTTTAAGACTAACTTGCAGAATATTCCGATCGAAATTTATAAAACACTGATAAGCAATTTGAATCTTATTGTTAACAAACTAAGAGTGGAAATTAATAAATTTAAAAAATATAATAAAGAAATAAATTTAAAAACTGTGAAAGTTCATTTAATTGCACAAATAGACATTACGTTGTTTACAATGAACATTTCAAAATAACTTCATCATACAATAACATAGCATGTAAACACTAGATACCTAAAAAAAAAACAAAAAAAAAAAAAAAAAAAAACACTTAAATATCTAACAGTAATAGGAGGAAAAAAACAGTTAATAATTAGAACTTAATTGTAAAATCAAAGTTGTTTTCAATGTAGGAACACTAATTGCTTTAAGTCACTGCCATTGAAACATCTAAAAAGAATTAATAAACAATAAAAGCCGCTAACTAGGTAAAAGTTTGCAAAAATGAATGACTAACTCACTTCTTTATGATAGGATATGGATTCTTTATAATTCTTGTTGTACAATAATTGCTTTAATTTTGTTTGATTATTTTTTGTTTTAATATTATCAACTATTCTTAGTTATTAACATACCAAAATGATGTAATAAAATGAAACATTGTAAACAAGCTGATTTATTATAATTTATAAAACTTTTACGCACAAATCGAAGTTGCAACTTAAAAATGAACTTTACGTTGTAAACAAACAACTAGGTAATGTAATCTTTTATCATTTACGACCAACTTTAAATGTAATTCTCAGCTATTAAGATACCAAACTATGCGTAGCGTGTTGTAAGCTAAATTGTAAACAAACTAATCTTTTGTCTAACTTAACACATGTCAATGTCAGATTTAAAAAATATTCATTGAAAGCGAATTGTGTTGTGTAATATTCTATTCTTCAATTCACAACATGAAACTCTATGTTTAGTTTTTTACGTAATGTTTACATGCTGCGAAATATTAAAAATAAACATTGTAAACAAACTAATCTATTTTTGAATTTTACGTAATTATTTATCGTTTATTGTTCATTTTGAATAATTATGATAAATATAAAGATTAAATACCTTGAGTTGAGTATTTAATGAAGTAATTCTAGTAGAGAAGACGTTGGCAGAACTAAGCGGAGAAGTAGGAAGGAATAAAGCGTGGAGCGGGTGCGATATGGTAACAAGCCGTTAGTATACTGGAACTATATTAAGCTTAGGGTTGGTAGAAACCATAACAAGACTAGGGTGGGAGACAGGGGCTCCAATATAACAGCTGTGCATGTCACTATACTACTACCCTTTAACTAACCAGTCTAGCCAACGCTACGCGTAACACCACCCTAACACAACACCTGGATACTGTGTGTATGAACAAAAACATGTAATAATAACAGTTTTTGTTTTTATAATATTTTTGAAGTGAAACTTCTTTGGCGGCGGTAGAGTGAATTTTTTCATATAGTAACATCGTGTAACGAAGTTTGCGATTCGAGACTCGTCCAAGTATAACATTTTTACAGATTGATTGTTTTATATCTATTTAAAGACCAGCAAATTAAAACAAACATTTATTTTTATTGGAATAAATGTGGTTGCCTTAGCGTAGCAATATTTTTTTTCAATTAGGTAAATTTCCCACAACCATTTCTTAATCCTGAAATAATAAATTCGTCAAAAAATGAAAGAGAGCATTGCATTCTAGAACTTAGGTTTCACTTCAAATGCGTGACAGCCTCTCACATATTTTTTTTATGTTTATGTATAGTCTATAAACAAATAAATATTAATACCCTTTTAGTACATTTATTTATCCTTATTCATATTTTTAATTTATAATTTTACAATAGTCATCGTGATTATGTCTTTTCTATGTAGGATGACTGACGATAAATATTTACCTTGACTATTTTACAAACGTTTATAATGAACAATCATTTTTATGAGTTTAGTTTAAGCGTGTTTTTAAAGATTATTTCAGGTTTATTGTTTATTGTCCTAACTTTGCACATCAATTTTTAGGGTTTCGAGGTCAACCTAGAAACCCTTGCTAGAACCCTTGCTTTTGGTAGTTCGTCCGTCCGTCCGACATATCCCGGAGTATATTGGGTCATTTTAAAAAAAAAAGTGACACTTTCACTGTCCGCGAGTTAAAAAATTTCATTATGTACTTGTACACCATATACATTTTTTTATAGATTAAATTCGTCTTTGCGGTGTGCTCAGATTCTTGGATATCTTTTTTAGGGAGGAGAAATTTCAATACATATATACAAAAAGGTCACGATAGTTACGGTCCAGCCTCATATTACCTTGGTTACCATGCACAAAAATGTCGTAAAAAAATGTTTCTTTTACTTTCTATCTATGAGCCTAGATAGGAAATATAATGTAGTTTGTGATAGTAAATATAATTTATTTCTTATTTGGGAGTAATTGGTAAAAAATTTAATAAAAAGGCTTGTCCCAGCAATCGGTCACGATAGTTACGTCATAATAGTTACCGAGAATATGGCTGCACTGTTTGACTGAGGGCGGGATTTCAGTGTTTTGCAGTTAACAGAATCCTCCCTTTATAACCTAAAGTTCGTCTCTTCGTTTTCTGAAGTAAGCCTCGGTCACAAAAAAAATCTCTCCAAAAATCATAGGGCGTATCTTTATTAAAAGTCACAATAGTTACCATTATTTTTAGTACTTAAAATTGCAATTAAAGCTTTTTAATATTTTTTGGGAATACCTCAGTAGTATACAGAAAACTTATGCTTTCCTTTGATAGCATTAATACATTAGGGCGGCTTGGCCGCCATGTTTTAGTTTATATGTCCCGATAGTTACTTTTACTCATGTTGAATAGATGTTCAGCGTCAAAATAAAGCACTAGTTATTGGCTCAGAATTGTCAAATAGTCACTTATTTTTAATATGTCCCTTTAATTATTTTATCATTCCTAAATTTAGAGGAACATGATATTTGTCACGATAGTTACCCAAGAATTTAAAAAAAAAAAATTAATTAAAGGAACATGAACGGTAACTATCGTGACAAAATTATAATTAATTAATTTTTTGACAAATTAAAATCAATGTAAAAAATGTCATTAGTAGACATATTTTAATATTGGTTTGAGTCTGAGTGATGATCTCCAGGTGGTAAATATCATTTTGCAAATCGGTAAGGTGAAGAAAATCCCGGTAACTATTGTGACTAAAAAACTTGACTTTTTTTATTTAAAAATTGTTAAAAAATAGTAAAACTTAAAAATTCCGCGACCCACCTACATATTCTTGTTGTATAGATGTTCAGCTTCAAAATAAAGCACTAGCTGAATCAAAATCTGAAAAATAAATTTTGGGCATAAAGGTTT
>KZ654195.1:17205-31123 GCA_001010745.2 Gerris buenoi
ACATATTTCTGTTTGGTCGAATTCGTATGAGTAACCCTCGTGGAAGATTTTGGCCCGGTTTTGGCAAGAAGTACGGAGCTGTGCGATGACTCTCGTTACCTTGATTGGAATCTTAAGCTTGAGATACCTTTTTGCTCCTTCCATCCAGAACATCTCTCGGAATAAAGGGTTGAACATAGATTGGTTCGCTCTTTCGAGATCGTCACTTCTTAGTTTTCCTTTGTATTTGTTTAAAAGGATCGGAATTTTATTTTTTAGAATTTCGGGGTTTAAGAGATCAGGTAGGTTGTATGGGGTTCAGGCTCTGTTAAGAAGCGTGATAACTTGGGAAAACCAGTTGTACTTGATGTTATTTCCTGGGCAACTGTGTAGATGTACTAGTCGATTAAAACAGATTTTTACATACCGGGTATCTTCTAAGGAGGAAATTTTATGCATGAACCATAAGGTTTGTTTTAGGATTGTATAAGATATGTGGGTTCTACCGGTTTCGAGTCGAATTAGATAGTTGGGCGTGTTTTTCGGAATTCTTAATAAGTTCTTAAAGAAATAGCTTTGCGCCTTCTCTAGATCGTTTGTATATCTTAAAGCCCATGTAGGTGAGGCTTAGAGTAGTGTTGACAGTATCACTGTTTCGAAAAGCTTTATGCGGGTTTCACATGAATTTGATTTAGACGCACTTAATATTTTTAAAACTTTTCCAGTGGCTATGTTAGCTTTAGTTAGAGCATTGTTACACATTTCTCGGAAAAGCGAGGACTTCGATAGGGTAACACCCAAGTAATTTGCTTTTGAGACTACATCCAGTTCTTCCGTTCCAAGCCAGGTTTTTCAATTATATCTCGGAAAGAGTGGACTCTAGAAAAATATGTTACAGATAAAAATTAAAGCTTATTGAATTTCCAACAAAATTGTACATATCTGTCGAAATACATATTTGTCGAAATTCCTTCGGTTTCCGAGATATACGTAATTGAAAATCGATCATTTCCGATTTGTAAAATTAATATTTTGTTAAATGAAGTCGATTCAGACCTTATTTTAAATTTCTCTACAACATCTAGAACCTAGCGAAATCAATAAATTAATCAAGTTCTATCTACGGTCTACTTTCGACAAACCATCCAAATTTCATAAAAATCAGAGGAGTACTTTTAAAGATATTGGTGTTAATGTAAAGGTTTGTGCGCATGTTGAAGAGAAGTAAATAAGAGCAGAATGTTAAAACCTAAAAGGGACCAATAATGGGCTAATAATGACCTACCATACAAATTTCATTAAAATCGGAAGTGTAGTTTTTGAGATTTGTATATGTTCACAAAAAAATAGCGACAGGATGGCTGACAGACCGAAAGACCAATTACAAATATAATCTGTTTGTATTTTTGTTATACTTAAATTCGTAAATTATTAATGCATATTACATTATGTTTGAGCTTAGTTACGTCATACATGAGTTCATGGTTTTTAGCTTTAGGGTTTTTGTAGAAAAATTATATATTATGAAGGTTAATCGGTCACTTAATGTAGTGAACACTTAATTCTGATAAAATTAAGTTATTAATTTATCTTATTGTGCTTCATCTTTATGTTAAATTATTCCAAATTAAGTTCAACTTATTATGCTTAATATAACTTAGTAAACTTAAAGTCTTTGACAATAAACTGATAGAGTTTATCATTGGAGTTATATTAAGCTTGTTCAATAATTTTACCTAAATTAACCAAAGTAGGACTTAATTTCAAAGCAGTCGAAGTTCTACTGTTTGCTTATTTGTTCTCTTTTCTTTCACTTCAACAATCACAAGAATAATTAGATTTGTCTTTATCTTGGTCAAGTTTAATTGGTTTATATCAAATAACTATTGACGAATAAACAAATTTATAATAAAATACATTTATTAATAAATATAATATTTATATTAAACAGAATTAATTCAATATGATGGTTCAATATAAAAGTTAAAAGTTCTCATGTAGAATATCAGTTTAGTAATTGAGGATTAATTCCCAGTAGCTCATTAATATTATACCTAGCAGGCAAGGAGTTCCAGGGTCGATTCCCTAAACCAAAAACTAACTTCGGCATTACGTCTTACGTTTATTGATGACCCAGCATCTTGATATAAATAGGTTACTTAAGTGATTTGGCGTCTATCTCGTTAAGAATTCCAATTATACACTTAACATTTTATACTGTAATAGTGAAATGCTGATGGAGCGTCATCATTTATCACTAACGATAGCTGTAAGCCCTTTTGCAGGTCCAAGCTACCCTCATGATTTTGTAGCACGGATAATAAATTATTGGTTTTAAGTGTTGGGTCCTGGAAGGGTTGAAAGTAAATTTAGATGGATCCTCACCTAAATGATCCACCTCTAAATGATTTATAACGTTAAAAATTGATGAGCTATAACCTGGATTTGAACCAGTGACCTCCAGTTCATGAAGCGAACGCTCTACCACTAAGCCACTACTATTTAAACAGTACATATCTATTTAAATATTTTAATTATAACTAGCTCTTTTATTAACCATATTTATTCTGCCCGTTGCCACGGGCATAACGGCTAGTTACATATAAGTGGCTATATTTGGTGCCTTGACAAACTGCATCAGGCATGTAATCTATTTGCAATAATAAATTAATAATTAACAATAACACATATAAATACATTATACATATACATATACATGCACACACAAAAATATATAACAAGGGTCTATTATATAGATAATTTAACATTTTTAGAGATTAGATCTTACCTGATGGTTACTAGATGGTCTCAGTTAGGTTTCAAATGTGTCTCGTGCCTCAGGAAGGAGTATCTTACAAGCGCCCACAGAGGCAGGCGCACATAGCGCCCTGCCGCGGCGCCTTCATGGAACACCTCTGTATGGTCTGACCAGCTTCGTCCATGAAATAATTCAAAATTAGAATTAGCTAATATAAAAATTTGTCCCGCCCAGTAATTTCCATTTATTAGTTCTTTTAAGTTTTTGAAGTTATATCTATATACACATACATAAAAGTCAACCTATGTGTGTATATGTGTATGTTCTTTATACAAATCTACAGTTTTAGTCTAATCTCGATGAAAATTTGCACTATTGACCTTCAAATCAAGGGGAGAATCACTGTTTACATGAATTTTCAAAATTTAAATTTTGGTACACAGGGGATACCAAAGGGGAATGCAGGTAGAGTAATTGTTGTTATGCAAAGTTTTATCATATTTTTATTTAAGAGGGGGGTAAATTTAGGATATTTGCAAATTATCATATCAAAGAGATGGGGGTATAGAAATAAGTGGGAGGGATAGAATCTTGATATTCTCGTATAGTAAAATAATTTATTTTTTTCTTGATTGTAGTTTATAAACTTATCAAATTTAAATAACACTCCCTAGCGAAGCACGGGTATCCAGCTAGTTTAATTATAAAAGAAAAGTTTATCAAAATTTATTAATTAAATCAAAATAAAAACTTTGTTTGTTATTCTGGAGACTTCGAAAAAATAAACACAATCCCACATTTTGTTTTATTTATAGAAATAAATTGTTATAAGGGAGGGGAATCTATAAACTCTTTATTTTGGTGCATGTTTTAAAATCCAACGCTTCATTCCATTGGAAAATTCAGATTGTATTCGATGTTAGGGCGTAATACATGTAGCGTAAATAAGTTGACTCGTGAAAAATCCTGCAATATCTAATGTACGTAACAATTTTTCTTCATCCACGAATATATTTAGAGATATTGGCTACTAGCTTGAAATTGACAATATCTACGGGTTTAGTCTATTTGAAATATATATAGGCAGAGAATTTTCGTCAAGCATCAATAAATAATAAATATTTATGCCAGTGCAAGCACTCGCACTATTAAGAATTCAGAGGCCCACTCTAGGCCCTGCTAGTTCTACTCAGCATATTTCAAGCTAGAAGCAGTGAAGGATTTATAGCGTATAACAAGTTGGAGGCTATCCTCCATGTAGTGCTTAATATATTATGTATTGAGATATGGCTGTCTATCTTTTTGGGGCATATTTTATATTTATATCTGAATTTTTTTTTATTTTACTTGGTGCTTTATTGGTTGTTATGTATTCAGTTAGAAGTACGATTTCTTCACTTGTGCTGATTCAACTCACTCATAGTTCAACGGTTACTACCACCATACTATGAGTGAGATAGTTACTCAAGTAGTTGAATATAAATTCATTTTCATCTATTTATCACATCATAATGTAATATTCAGATAAGGCCTGTCCAGGCTTTGGCGAAATGTAGGTCATTTTAAATAATTAATATAAAAATTCCATTTTTCAAAACTGGTCTTATTTTCATTTACATTTTTTTTTTTTTTTTTTTTTTTTTTTTTTTTTTTTTTTTTTTTTTTTTTTTTTTTTTTTTNAACTCTTCCCCTCGAGTCTCACAAGCCCTGAAATCCACTTAGTCCCTGCTCCGTATAATTCGCTCCATTTGGCAACAGACTGAGCAAGGGATTCTGATCGGATCGGACATTAGACCGGATCCAATGAGAAACCAGGGAAAAACTAGGGACCAAACTCTGTCTTGTTTATCTGTTAAACGATCCTCCATCTTTATAACCCTTCATCACCTTCTCCCTTGCTTAAATCTTATAGATACTGATAAGCACTCTTCTCTCTTACATAATATAATCTGAGTGGGTTGATTTAATTAATTTTTCTTTTTTTCATATATCATTTTCTCTTAGCTCATAAAAATAAATAATGTTCATTCGCCTTTTAAACAATAAGGATTCTGCTTGAATGAACTATTAAACTAGTTCGAGTACTTACGATTTACTATAGCTCTAAGTGAAGAATGATGTTACAGTATAAGCTAAAAGCCATCATCTTACTGTCTAGGACAGCAAGATAAGTAATTACTAAAATCAAAATAAATTGTGGTTTCTAAAGACAAAAATTAAGTACACTTAGTAGGTTAAATCAAAGTTTGAACAGGTCGAGTATTATAGTAGAGTGTTTAATAATTTAGTACTCGAGTCGTATGAACACTATGTTACTTATTAACTTTATATACTCGACACTGACTAAATTACTCGACCGTGGCAACTAATACTAAAATACTCGACCCGCGTGGAAACTAGGCTTAAGAGTGAATTAATACAAGGCAACCAAACCCTTCACACGTGAGTGAAGGGTTGTTAGGTAATCCGTATCACCACTTCTCTGGGTTCGATATTAAACTCACCATGAGATTGTCTGTGCGGTCAGAGGTAGCGGTCATCCATCCAACTACTGACCACACCCAAGGCTCCCTACCTGGCTGAAAATATACCTCAGTACTATAAAATAAATTATTTTGTTTTAAATAATTTTTGCTTCCAAACTTACCAAAGTTAGCTTGAGTGTTGTGAAGAAAGGAAATTATTATTATATAATTAAAAATTTAGAGAAAAGAAAACTTTTTAATTTAGACAGTGTCCATTAACATTTTTTTCGAACTTCCATACCCTAAAAACTACCATTAAAAAAAGCATTATTAATGTGCAGCAATCAAATTTTTGCAACAAGTCTAACAATTTTTTTTAACATATTATATCAAGTTTCAGTGTTGCAAAAATAAAAACTATCTATTATAATATTGCACATCAGTTATACATATAAATATACCATGCACAGTTATATACATATACGTTGCATATTATACAGCAGTTGCAATGATAAGGGTTAACAATCACGTGTATTAAAGAATTCACAGTTTAAAAATGTAGTGAAAGCAATTTCTCAACAATTTTTTAATTCTTAACCCGAGTTAGTTCGATGGTGCAAACCTAGGTAGTCGGTCTTTTTTTATCATAAAAACTTTACGGTGCTCCCTATTAAGGACCCTGGTCCCTAAAACAATGCCTTTTTAATCGTTCCCACCCTATGCGCGCCCTATCTCCTCCAAGAGCCACTGCCTAAAATGTTTTCATGAAGTTTAAATATTTACTTTACGGTTGGATGAAGATAGGCTTATAAAGAGCTTTCCCTCATAGAATATGTTAATCTTGATGAATATTTATTAGATTAATCTATCTAAAAGTTAGTTTGAGTTATTTACATAATACGAGTACTATTAAAATAATATTAACTAACCCTAATTGCTAAATTCTTTTTAGAATTTTTATAGCCAAGGATTTTTTTATACAAAAATTCGTGTGGTGTCACAGGACACCTGGTTGAAACGAAGCTCCTTACACTTTTCATTAAATATTAATTATAATCACACTACATGTTGACTACTTATACATGGCGGAGTTAGAAAAGTGACAAAATTAAAAGATATACTTAGCGGAGTTAATGCATAATTAAAGAAAATCATTTTTTTTATCATTGAAGCGAGTGTCTTGCATTTAATATGTATTGAATATTGAAATAATAATAAATCATGATGATTTGATAGTCAAAGATTTTAACATAGTGAGGGAACAGGACTCTTTTAGGTTTCTTAAACTAGTCTTTCAATTAGTGTGGAACATAGCTACACTAGCTAGCACAAGCTAGCACATAGCAGATCGTGTAAACCCAGCTTTAAATTATCAATTTAGCTAAATTTAAGAGCGCGCGGTTGAAATTAATCTGGGGCTATCGGCGGGATATGTATAAAAAATACATAAAAATTCACATGAGTACTTTTTAAAGATATTGTTGCAAATAAATGCATATTTTTGCGCATGTGAAAAAGAAACAATTGGATGAAGGTTTAAACTTAAATGAGACTAACAATGGGCTAATTATTACCTACCATCCATATTTCATTATGGTCGGAAGAGCAGTTTTTTAGATAAGTTGGTACGAAAAAACTGAGGGACAGACCGACAGACAGACACAACATTTTTCCTGTTGTCTAAAACGGATTTCTGTCTTGGAATTTTTTGAAATCTGAGGCATAAAAAAAATGTGTTCTTTTAGAACGACCCCATAGTTTCCATTACATTCAGTAAGCTTGGAAGCAGAAATCATACATTTATTTAAAGTTGCAATATATTTTATATAATCGAGTAGTGTCCCGACAACGGGCGACGGCAACGGCAACGGCGACGGGCGACGACTCACCTCTAAATGATTTATAACGTTAAAAATTGATGCGCCATAAGCTGGGATTGAACCAGTGACCTTCAGTACACGAGGCGGATCCTCTACCACTGAGCCACGCCCTTGCACTGAAGCTACGTGCATAAAACTTACTATTTAAATAACTATTTAAATATTTTAATTATAACTATCTCTTTTTTGACTATATTTTATTCTGCCCGTTGTCACGGGCATAACGGCTAGTAGTATATAAAATGGCAAATAGTGATAAAGTTGAACGGAAAGAAGTCATATTAAATTGAATTTTCACGTCATAAAATATCGTGAAACTGCTACTGTTGTTCTTTATACTTGTATTTTTTTAATATATGTTTTTACAATAAGTTAAATTATGAACAAAACAAGTACTAAGAGTTGAGGAGCAAAGTGAAGTAGAAAAAAATAACAAATCATTTTTCCCCCAATTTCAATCTTCATATTTTCCTTTCTATTTTAGTTTGGTAAGGAAGAAACAAGTAATTTATATAGATTAAAAGTGCTCTGAAAGAATAATAAATAAAGTTTATAAGTCTGCTCAAGTATACACCCGACTACTTATTGTCTGTCGAGGTATACTCGAGTTAAAGGACGAGGGTTAAAAATAAGGGTAAGAGAGGGGGGTATAAAAAGTTTTCATCCGTTTTATTCCCCCCTCCCCCCTGTTTATTTATCGAAGGTTGTTTTCGTTAGTTTAAGGTTATAGGGTAACAATGTCTGGAGTGAGGTTTAGCAAGAGGGATCAACAGTTCGATGATGTTGTGCCTGGTCGGAAACTCAAGCTAGTCTGATTACAAGAAATTTCGGATAGGGCAGTAGGACCGGGTAAGGATTCTAGGGTCAACTCTTCCCCTCGAGTCTCACAAGCCCTGAAATCCACTTAGTCCCTGCTCCGTATAATTCGCTCCATTTGGCAACAGACTGAGCAAGGGATTCTGATCGGATCGGACATTAGACCGGATCCAATGAGAAACCAGGGAAAAACTAGGGACCAAACTCTGTCTTGTTTATCTGTTAAACGATCCTCCATCTTTATAACCCTTCATCACCTTCTCCCTTGCTTAAATCTTATAGATACTGATAAGCACTCTTCTCTCTTACATAATATAATCTGAGTGGGTTGATTTAATTAATTTTTCTTTTTTTCATATATCATTTTCTCTTAGCTCATAAAAATAAATAATGTTCATTCGCCTTTTAAACAATAAGGATTCTGCTTGAATGAACTATTAAACTAGTTCGAGTACTTACGATTTACTATAGCTCTAAGTGAAGAATGATGTTACAGTATAAGCTAAAAGCCATCATCTTACTGTCTAGGACAGCAAGATAAGTAATTACTAAAATCAAAATAAATTGTGGTTTCTAAAGACAAAAATTAAGTACACTTAGTAGGTTAAATCAAAGTTTGAACAGGTCGAGTATTATAGTAGAGTGTTTAATAATTTAGTACTCGAGTCGTATGAACACTATGTTACTTATTAACTTTATATACTCGACACTGACTAAATTACTCGACCGTGGCAACTAATACTAAAATACTCGACCCGCGTGGAAACTAGGCTTAAGAGTGAATTAATACAAGGCAACCAAACCCTTCACACGTGAGTGAAGGGTTGTTAGGTAATCCGTATCACCACTTCTCTGGGTTCGATATTAAACTCACCATGAGATTGTCTGTGCGGTCAGAGGTAGCGGTCATCCATCCAACTACTGACCACACCCAAGGCTCCCTACCTGGCTGAAAATATACCTCAGTACTATAAAATAAATTATTTTGTTTTAAATAATTTTTGCTTCCAAACTTACCAAAGTTAGCTTGAGTGTTGTGAAGAAAGGAAATTATTATTATATAATTAAAAATTTAGAGAAAAGAAAACTTTTTAATTTAGACAGTGTCCATTACATTTTTTTTCGAACTTCCATACCTTAAAAACTACCATTAAAAAAAGCATTATTAATGTGCAGCAATCAAATTTTTGCAACAAGTCTAAAAATTTTTTTTAACATATTATATCAAGTTTCAGTGTTGCGAAAATAAAAACTATCTATTATAATATTACACATCAGTTATACATATAAATATACCATGCACAGTTATATACATATACGTTGCATATTATACAGCAGTTGCAATGATAAGGGTTAACAATCACGTGTATTAAAGAATTCACAGTTTAAAAATGTAGTAATTAAAAAATCCCTCTTATGAATTGCAAATGTTTTTTCTTAAGCACCCGAAGAGCATAATAAAAGGTGGAAAGTGCGAATAAGAATAACATTGTAGGCTTTTATAGGACCTTTACGATTTGTGAATGTAAATTACCTAATAATAAAAGAATGTTGAGAGAGAAGAAGAATAGGTTAATCTTGAAGGATTTTACACGTATCTTAAAGTAGGTCGAAAGGAGATAAAAATTTACATTTTGTGTAGGAGCAAAGTTAGGTTAGTTCTGAACGAAAGGAAGGGAAAATGCAAATCAGGTTGAGACGAGGTGGAATCTGGTTTGAAGGGTGAGAGCGAAACAGAGGCTGAAGTTTGTGTTCTGATGGAATCCATGTAGACGTGAGATCCAGAGGTCCTTGCGTTAAAGGATTTCCAGGAATAATCCTTGTTTCTAATTGCCTCCTGGATGCTTTAATCCCGTCTGATGGATCGAGCCACTGGTAACCGTTATCACCCGACGGAATGAACGGTCAAGAGATATCAAAATCCGAAGGTAACAAGGCCTAGAAACCCACACTATCCTCCACTACCTCTTGATCCTCTTGGACACTTGCAGCTCTTTGATAACGAATTGTATTCATCAACGTATACAAGAGTTAGAGGGGTCGTTGAAAACGTCTCCTTAATATGAGTTGGAATTATCTTACGAAGTGTAAAGGCAGTATATCTAATCTAATTTACGTTTCCCTCTGAACATGACGTAAAGTGGGTTCTCTTTTCCACTCACGTTGTATTTACGTACTTTACTATTACCTAGTACTATTGCCTACACTAACTAACTTGTAGAGTACAAGTGTCAAAGACTCGTATTTTTAGGTACGTTCGGCATGAAACCGGATAACCAAAAAACGTAATCTACAACCTTTTTAAGTTTGTTTGTTTTGTTGGTCAATCCAGTTTATTTACACTCAGTCTCATTTTCCAGAGTTAATTTATGTTATACTGAGTCATTATTATTATAATAATATTGCTTCCAAGTCTGCAAAGGTAGCAGAAACTTAGTGTTCCCTTTTGTTAGGTGAATATTATTTTTCTTCCAAAATCAAACTTTCCTCTTTTTACATTTTAGAACATCCTGAACTAATTTAGTTTCGTGACTGTGGGTCCTTAAGGAAGTTTTTTACAGTCTCTGGGTCCGAATCCTTGCCACATGAATAATTTCCTCAATGTTCATCCAATTTTGATGAAATTCAGTGGGAATACGTGGGTTAGGCCCTAGGTGGTAGTAGCAGTTTCGTCACCTTTAGCATTTGTGCAATGGTGGTTGATGGGTATTGTTGTGGGAGTGAGTCAAGTCGTTGACAGTCGTAAAGTTGGTGTTCACTTGTTGTTGTTCCAAAGATTAAAAGATGAAGATTCGTCTCTAGTTATAAGGTGAAGGTTTAAGTTTTTAAGGATACACTTTTAAAAGCATATCCTTTAAAAGTATGTTGAATTTATTAAATAAAATTCTGAATATTCAAAGCTATAACTCGAGTAGCAACAGCCATAAGAGTGGTCTTGCATTTGCCATAAAATATAATATTAATTTTGGAAATAAATGCTTTGCAAGTTATTTATTTTCTTGTCTGAAATAAATTATTTGCAGAGTGTAATTTACATTATTGCCTAAGCCTGTATTTTAGTTCTTAATTAAAGCCCGACTAAAGCTCCAGCGTAACATTTAGAGTATCTGTGTTTAGTTTAGGGTATTAAAAGAGTTGACTGTTGGCCACACTGATTTATAACTAGGGATTAACTTAAGTAATTACTGGGTGTGTTTTTATTAGAATTTATCCGACGTTGCGCTCTCAGAGGCGATCTGATTGTGTTTCGATTTAAATTCAAAGTTAATACTTAAACTTAATGGACCGATTTAATTATAGAATTATACCAGTCAGTGTGCAACTAAACTTATAATAAATTAACTATGGATTAGTATAAAAATAAAGGAAATTACAAATTAAATCTTTCAAATTATATTACAGTAAGGTTATTAGGAGCTTATACTGCTCTACAGACATTTTAGGCATGTCTATATTCATTTAACCGAAAACCTTTGCATCGTACATTTTCTGGATAAAGAATAACAATTATTTTTAATATTCATATTTAGTAACATTATATTATTAGTAAATATCAGCAGATTTATTAATAATTAAATAAAGTGATTAAAATGTATGTTTAATGTTAAGGGTTTACCGTTTAAAAGTTTGACAATTTCATTCAATCATAATGTTAGTAGCCTGCTCATGTCCATGTTTGTAGAGCTTCTTTTAAATTTAAACTCTCTCTGGAGTTCTAGGTCTTCTGGTGGTGACCGCGTCTTAGTGGATGATAGTTCAGGAAACATCATCCACTATGACGCGGTCACCACCGAAAGACCTAGAACTCTATTATGAAACCAACCACGGAACTGGTCAAATTCTCTCTTTTATTATACTCACACGATTTTTTATAATCTCCTTATGCTTTAGTTTATAGAGTTTTCTCCTAGAGTAAACCTTCATCATTAACCAATCAAATTTTTTTTAAAAAATGAAACATTTTCTGATTAACAAGTGAGGAATAGATTTAAAGGTTGAATGCATTGGGGGTTGTGATAAAAACAATATAGAAACTGATATAAGTTTTCCCCTTTAATAATCAAAAAAGCAATACCACAACTTTTAATAGAGACTTTATGAATTTTCTTTTATTCGAAAATATTTTTGTCATTACACGTATTGGCAATTGTTATCATACTAAATTACTTATATATACTACATATTACTTCTATATAGCAATGGTAAATATAGTATAAATTATCTGAAAGTTTAATGCTAAACCAATATCTTAATTTTAAAACCGGAAAAAATTAAATAAAAGCACGTATTACGACTATAAAAATAAAATGGTGGTTCATTCTCATAAACAAACTATATACATATTTATATTCTAAAAAAAACGTAAGAGATATTTGAGGGAAGATTTTAAGGTAAAAAAAAAACAACCCTATGTCCCTAAATAAAAGCTATCTCTATAACCTAGTTTCTTTATGATGAAAAGAAGCAGAGAAAAACCTATCCTAACGTTATCGATTTAGCAGGGAAAAGAAGCTCAATAAAGGACACCGGAAAACATTTTACTAGATGTGGTGTATTGAAGCTTGTAGCAACTCCGTGATCCAACTATGAAATACAATGGGAAAGGTCACACGGTATCTTCGTACAAGACCTGCAGCTGTTATGATAGAATATCAGTGAAGGTACAGAGAAACCCTGAGCTCGAGGGAAGGGAAAAATTCCCTTATTGGAACCATACTGATAAGAAAAAGAATTGGGATGAAAAACAAAACTAAGAGCCAAGCCCTAAGGTGGAATTTGTTTTCGGGTTAAAAACAGTGAGGTCCTTTCCATCTTTAGAGAGGGTACTAGGGACCAAAAGGTCGAAATCTAATAACTGGAATAATAACATGTCTAACTCTTTCTATTCGACTTATAAAGAAATATCTTGAATGTACTCTTATTTTACATTCTTACATGTTTTTCTCATGAGAAACTCGCATTCAAATTCTTACTTCTTTTAAACATTCTTGGGAATATTAAAAGGCATGTTGTAACCTTTAAAATAAAACCTCCTAAAACAACCAGCATTAATATTCTATTGATATTAATATTTATTAATATAGAGAAATAGAAAATAGTTCTATCAATGGTTTAAGCATTGATTGTTGCTCAGAAGCTCAGGTCACAATTGGCTCAAAATATTTTACAAGTGCACTCAAGGCAATATTGCACTCGTACAGTATATCTGCAGCTGATTTTAATAGTTTTAAATTAAGAATTTGGTTAAATTATATTATTGAATGTGAAGACAACAAAAAGTGTCAACAAGTGTGTGGTTTGCAATAAAACAACTGATCTAAAACAAATCGTTTCCTTTTACGTGGAGGTCAGTTAGTAGCAAATAAGATTCTATTTTCTTGATTTCTATATTTATTTCTTTATAGATCAGGGGTCTTCTATAAATATCATAGTGGTCAAGGTTCGTAGTAAGTTTGTGGGCAAATAAACATGATAAATAGCATGTATTTTGGGGCGAAGCGGAGTATTTAGCATTATTATGTCTTTCCTTAGACATAGGTCTTAACACAACCCTATCCTTAGGAGTTTGAGTCCTAGAGACCTAGAGAGGTAAGAAAAGTGACCTACTGATCAAGTAGATGGGTAAAGTGGCCCTTACTATTGGTAAGAAACAGCATAAATGTGTTTTTAATCTCCATTCTAAGTTATTCATTTCATATTTCAGATCTTACTACCCTTGCATTGATCTTGAATTCCTGGCTCAAATTTTTAAAGCCACTAATTTATTAATAGAAAATCTTGGATTGATCTCGTCATCTCGTGGTCTCACTTACAATATATTATGTTACATCGAATCTCACCATCCCTTGACACTTAACAATTAAAATGTGTATATGGACCAGATTATATCCTTTTTTAGGGTTTCGTTGGTAAAACCAAAAAAAAGAAACCCTTATAGTTTCGTTCCTGTGTCTGTCTGTCTGTCACTCTGTACGGTTCCAATAACTTTTGAAGCAAAAGAGATAAAAGCGTGAAACTTA
>KZ654196.1:14076-36849 GCA_001010745.2 Gerris buenoi
CTTGCCCCCAGAAACCCTTAAAGCTCATCTTTTTTTCACTTAAATATAGCTTATAAACCCCAGGACCCCCCGCTGTTATTTGTTCAAAGGGGCCCTGATGCTGATTTGCCCATGCCCAGGGGCCAGGAAATCCACTTAGCGGTCCTGTTTCTAGTTTGTTACCATGAATTATGAAACCTTACTATACCATTGTTATTAAAACAATGATTTCATACAAGTTGTAATTAAATTTTGTTATTCGAAACGTTTTCACTCGTATTTCATTTAAATGTATTGATAATATAGGATTTTTATTAAGTTTGTTAAGAGTAAAACACAAATTTTTATTCAAAATTTATAAATTTTTCCTTGACCCTCTTTTTCTTAGGGCGGTATTCCAAACCCCGAAAACCCCCCGGTGTTTGCATATCTGGGAAGTATTGCCCCCTCTGAAATTGGGTCCTGGATTACCTTACCACTCCTGGATACACTTACCTTAACATCATTTCTCAGGGGGGTGTCAACATAATATCCCGCCCCGGGTGCCACATGACCTTGGTACGCCACTGAATTTGAATTGATTTATAGTGCATTTTTTTTATCGGTAGTTCCATTAATTAATATCATGTTTGCAATATCAACTAAATCCTTTTTACGTAAGACTTCACGCGCATAACAATTTTATTTGGTTATATAATACTCGTATATCAAAAACGAATCTGTTCCGGACCCAAAAGCTTTGGCTTCCCGGCTGCTCGGATTTAAAGGAATTTAATTTTTGAGCGTCAAATTCCTTATCAAGTTCCCGAAATCTGGTCGTTAAGTTCAGGGTCACCCAGTATATAAGACTAAACATGAATTTTAATAAATCAATCAACTAATTGAACATTAACATTGCAATTGATTTCCTCTAAGTATGAGCGCAAGCAGTAGAAAATAAAGTATTTTCTCATTCTTCAATACGTAATTTCCTTCAATTTAAAAGCTTTAATAAGTTAATAGTTAAGATAAAATGTTTGTTTTAAAGTTAAACATTGTAAACTAACAATCTCTTTTCTCTTGTTGTGTTTTACAGAAAGAGTGGCGTGGAATTTGGCGGGCTTTTTATCAACGGAAAGGAAGAAGGTGATAAGAGATTAAGAAATCTATCATGTTACATCATGCAGGAAGATCTGTTACAGCCGCTGCTCACTCTTCAGGAACAGATGTTCATAGCAGCAAGTCTTAAGCTACCTACTCATTATACTCACAAACAGAAGTTGGCTCGAGTAAGTACATCATCATTATACCTAGTTAATACTTATATAATGTCTTAACAGTGGTGTCTTTTCTTTGCCATTATAGTCTAAGATCCGGTAAAAGAAATATATACCCTCATCTGTTATTTAATGATAATAAAGAATATAATGATAGAGAATTTATAGATTGATACATCGCAAATAGGTTGCCTACCTAAATCGCGTACCGATGATGTCAAATAATAAAATTTTTACTTGACTTACTTCAACTTCCCCGATGTGTTATTTATGAAAATCAAACATTAACTGAGAGAATTCACCCCAAGGAATTCAAAAAATAAGGGTGCCTACTTTCCTCTCTCGCTAACTATGGAGTTGCCAGGTATAAACAGGTGAGTAACGTAATTAATATACCCTCATCAGTTATTTAATCGATTTATATCTATATCAAATGAAAGGTAATTTTATTCCCAATCCAACCGTATTAGGTTGCCTTAAATTCTAAATTAAAAATCTAAATTTTAGATCTAAAATGTAGGCAACCTTGGATTTAACCAACTTTTTGATAAGCCAACCTAATACAGTTAAATTTTCTATCATATATTCTTTATTGTCATTAAATAACAGATGAGGGTATATATTTCCTATACCGGATCTTAGACTATTTAAAGAGATGGGCAAAGTCGTTCATTTTATCGAACTAGTCACCTTTCCTTAAAAAGAATCGAATCTTTCTCATCACCACTGCACTAAGTTAGGTATTTTAAAAAATTTTACCTATAATTATTATTTATAATTATACTTTTCCTCGCCTATGGTAGGAAAATTATTGTTTTCACCCAAAACATTTTTTTTTGAGATTTGAACTGAATTATTCGTTTTGGGTGTTTTTATGACCTCCTGAGTGGTTTTCAGCATGACGTCTGTATATTTGTGTATGTATTTTATCATCTTAACGCCCAGGGTATTTTACCTAGAGAGTTGAAACTTCAAAAAACAGAAAAATCAGTCCTTACTTCTAATTGTGCCGCACAGAAAATAAATATTTTCCGCCATCTTGAACCCAGTTGGTTGAGTCTGCAAACATTTTTAAAAAAATCTTTAAAAATCGATAAAAGGTCCTATGTTGAAATTTGGACGAATATACCTCACTGTATGACAAACAAATCCAATTTAATTGACCGCCAGTTTGAAGTTATCGCTTTTTGAATGTTGAAACTTTTACGATTCATAATATCGAAAGTATAAATAGGTTTTTGATACATAAGCATATCATTGGAACCGGTAAAAAATAAGGAACAAATATAAAAGAAAACAAAAGATGAAATTCTATAAATTAGATTAAGTTAAAAGGAAACATCATTATTAATTATAGCGATACTTTTGTTAAACGTTTACGTTTGTTTAACTACGGTTGATACGAAATATAAACCTTGTATCTTTATTTAGATACGTAGAAAGTGATTCTTTACATACTTGTATTTATTGCGCATGCGCGTGTCATAAATGTGAAGAATTCCTCTTCTTTACCGCTCTAGGGTGGTAAAGAAGAAGAATTCTTCAACTTTATACACACGATTAACGAGTTTGTTTACATTTACCAAAACTAATTTGATGTTTATTTAATAAAAGTAACTTTTTATATCAAGTTTTTTGTGAAAATCAATGCGTAGTTTAAGTGATTATGACGAATATGAGGCGAATAATACGCCTCCCGAAATAATTAATTCGGCACATAATACAACTAATAACTAATGAATTAATGTCATCTTTATCAAAAGAGAAATAAGAAGTTACATACAGGAAGTTTATTATTTTTTTCTGTATTTATATTCAAATCAACATTCGTAGATAAAGTACGGTACGCAACTCGTGCGAAAACGGCATTTTGCATTGCTCGTGTGGTTTTACTATCCTCGCTGTCGCTCGGGTGCGCAAACTCCACGCTCGCATGCCAAATGCTACTTTCCGCACTCGACGCGTAATGTACTATTACAGGTTCGCACTTCTTTAGTGGATAGTATGCGGGGTGGGTGGGGGCTCTACTCGCCTGAAAAAATAGAATGATATTAATTGAGTATTTAATCAAGTAGTAATAAGTAGTTTAGTAAGTGACTAAATTACTTGCCAAGTGCGAACAAGGCTTCAGTGGTTATACATAACCTAAAACCAAAGGATAAAAGAAGATTTTAGTTTAAAAAAAAAAATACAATAATCTCTTATACAATAATCTCTTATACAATAAAAAAGATCCACATTTATTCCAATAAATGTTTTGATTTGTTGGTCTTCAAATAGATATAATAATTACTTATCTAAATAGATTAAGTAAATTAATTTACTTAATTTTACTTTTTTTCTAAATATAAAAAAGCCCGTTAATCCCGATGCCACACTGCCACACAGGCTTAACAGATACACATTAAAACCAAAATAATACTAATAAAAAGACACAATAGAAATAAAATTCCATTTGTTTTTGCAATTTTCACTCCATAACATACAATTAGTGATGGAAAAAGAAAATTATCGATGTTTAAACTTTTAAATACATCTCGGACAAAGATAGAATAGATAATTGTTCTTTTTGTCTCATGGTTCGTTGAGGAGCTTATCTGTTATTATACACAGCTGTTATAAGCCTGTAATAATATACAGGTAACATATAATAGAGTGCAGGGAGAATATACAATATATATTACCTAAACGGTTATTTAATAAAACCTTTTGTTTTTTTTAATTTTCACTAATAAATAGAAAATTATAGTAGATATCTATTCTGATAAAGTGTTATTACCGGACTTGTTAATTGAGTGTTCTTATCAGAGGTTTACAGTGGGATTTTTATCATTTACAATGTCTCGCGTAGTTTTTAACTTGAAAATTGAATTGTTTTACAAACTATTATATTTAAAAACAAAGGAATTTCTAATTATAATAGAGCTATGATATGCATTAAAACTAGTTAACCTTCTGATTTATCGGTGAAGGATTTTGTTTATTACTCGTAGTAAGAACCAGCTGAATTAATGTAGAGTGTTATTTGTCCATTTAGATTAGTGTGTTATTTTATCTACGATTGCTACGAAATATAAACATTGTATCTCTGTTTAGATGTGTAGAAAATGCTTATTTACGTACTTGTATTCCATTGCGCATGGGCGTTTCATAATTCCTCTTTTTTCCTTCCTAGTGCGGTAAAAAAAGAAGAATTCTTCACCTTAACGCACGACTTATGCTAGGAATCAGTGGCTAGATATTCTATATCATAATGTAGGACCAAGCGGTAAAATGAAATACCTTAATGGTTTCGGTAGAACTACAGTGTACGCCTGCCCGAAGCCTTAACAAAGGAAATAAAGAAGAATACAACTACGAAAAGAATCACTTTCTACGTATCTAAACAGAGATTAAATGTTTTTATTTCGTATCGTAGATAAAATATATTTGTACATCATTCATTCCATTATTATGAAATAAAAATAACGAATTACATTTAAGAGGCTGTTTATTATATTTAAAAAAAATGGGTCCGAGACAACTCAAACAAACACTATCAAATACGAGTTCATAATTATTTAGTCCAGTGTTTTCCATTAGTTTAAATTGAACATTTTATCAAAATGTTCTTATTATGAAAATTACTTCACCTCGGCGGGTAATCGAACCCAGCCCTTCTCTGTCTGCATTTAAGCTATTTACTCATGGGGGACAACGACTTATATCGTTAAATCGTTAGATTTTTATTTAGTTATGGACTAAATTTTAGAATTTTTTAATCAACATAGTCGGAACCGTTTTCGAGGTATGTTTATTTTTCAAGTTTTTTTCAGAGTTTTTGGAGGGTAGCTCCCCCAAATTTAGAGCTAAAATTCATTTCTCAATTGCACCTCGGGGTATGATTTTTCTGTACATGTATGCTAAATTTCGTCAAAATCGGCCCAGAAGTTTGGGCTTCAGGCGTCTGATCGGACAGATGACAAACAGATATTTTTAAAAAACTTTTTTGGACCTAGGGGACCTCAAAACCTGTAAATCCATCAAAATTTCAAAATCGAATTTACCCGCCATCACAATACTTTATCTTTATATTAGAAAGTAAAAAAGTGAAACATATATTCCTATAATCTATGCCTCAAGAGTATTCATAATTACTTAGCATAGTAGATATTTATTCGAGTTTTCGTAGATACATTTTATTATTATTGAACTTTTTATCAAAATACATCATAAAAATAACTTCTCCTTGGTGGGGAATCGATCCCGGCCTTTACATTTTAAAAAAAAAAATCAAACGCGTGGAAAAAATCAAAAACCTTTTTCTTACCAAAATGATAGCAGATACTTAGTTAAAAAATTTAAGAAAATTACTTATCTTATACACGACATGTATAATTGGTGCGAATTTCACCTCAATCCGGCGAAATAGTTACGAAATTATTTCCCGTTAAAGTTACAAAGTTCATAAAGTCGATATTTTCAAGATGGCAGCAGATATCAAAATTACATTCAGCGAAAATTATTTGTGTTACTAAAGAGCTAAAATTGGGGCAAATTTCAATGCTATCGGAAAACGATTTTTTTTACAATTTTTGAAATTTTTCGCTGACAGGAAATTGGGTTTTTATGTAGATGTGCCACCCGATTTTTTTTTGGGTGGCACATCTACATGAAAGGACTGATTTTTGTACCAAGTTTTCAAATCTCTAGTTTAAAATGCGTGACACAGACTGACAGTCAGTCACACACACAAATAGACAGACATCCAGATAAAACCACTCAAAAGGTCTAAAAAAAACTTCCTTGGATTGTTACTCCCCCCATGATTTTTTAGAACGTAAATGACTTTGACTATAAATGACAATTAAGGCAAATAGGGATGTTTAGTCCAATGTACTTTGGGACTTGGGACAAAGGAAAATCAAACTTCTGTCTTTATAGGGATTAACAGTCTATGAAGAACGTTGCATACACCTTCTTTAGATTCTTACTCCCTTCTGTTTTATTTATAAGGGGAGTGACAATCTAAAGAAGTGCCTTAAAAAGCATCCAAAATGGATAATTTATGTTGACTGTAATTATTAATTATGACAATATTTTGAGAACTCATAGTTTATTTTGTGTTGTTTACAGATAGACGAAGTTTTGGATAATTTAGGCTTGTCCGATCACCGTCATACGAATACGGAAAAGCTGAGCGGTGGTCAAAGGAAACGAGTTTCCATAGCACTGGAACTCATTAACAACCCTCCCATTGTGTTCCTAGACGAACCTACGAGGTATGTCATGGTTAATGATAATTACACCTATAGATAACTCATATGTATGAGCCATAATCTAATGTATAATTTAACATCATATCGTGAGTGCCGAGACAGAGGATGTAGTTAGCAACAAAAAACCAAATTTTTACACAGGAGTCACAATTAACTAATATCATTAATGGATCTAGGGGGGTGCGGCCAGCCTGCCCGGGTGCTGGGTCAGAGTGGGCACCAAATTTCCCAGTCTTTTAATTAGTATAAGAATGCTCAAAAAGTAAAAAGTTTTATAACTCAGTCTTCTCTAGTAGCAAAAATTTGGACTCGGCGCCCTGGGGGCCATACTTCCTCATAGCACTCGGGTGCGAAATGTTCATAAATTGATTGAAATCTAAATATTCATTTAATTTAAATGTTCATAAATTGTAGCTTATTGTGGCTGTAAAAAGATGAACTTACTACAAATTTCTTCCTGCAGGGAAGCAATCGGAGCTTATTTTAATTTGATTAAAAGGATTTAACAAAGGACAAAGGATAACTTTAGAACTACAGGAATCAACATAGTGCGTTTCCTGTTCAATTTATCGAATATTATGTTCCAATTTGAGTAAAAAAAAAATTTATAATGGGGACCATCTAAATTCGAATCTAACCATTTTTGTCGTTTTTCCAAAAAAAATCTAGTTCGTGAGGTATTAGCAATATTGGGGGGAGGGGTAAGGGCAATCAGCTTTTTTGCCCCGGGTGAGCTTAGATCCGTCACTGACTATATATCAAACTTTTCAATATTTTCTTGTTGAATGGATTTCTTTTAGATGTAATAAAAAACAATTTTATTCCATTTCTCTTACATGAGACGTTTCTACCCTTTTATAGGGTCATTTTCAGTCTTAAGTTCTTTATTCTAAAATCACATTAAGATAATTTAACAATTAAATCAAGTTTTCCTTGTAACAATTAATTAAAATTAAAATATAGTAGAATCAATTTAGATTAAAATGAGACTAACAGTAGATTATTAGTAGATCTATTAAATCAGAAATTTTTTATTTAAAATTACTTACATAATCGTGGTGAATTTAAAAATCTATCTCCATGAGAATCTCCATAGAGATAGAATCCATTCAACAAGAAAATATTTTAAATAATTGAAAAGGTGTTAATCTCAACGTTTTTATATCAAACTTTTCTCTGAAGCACTAAAGCCACCTTGAAGCCACATTGTTGCTTTCGAGGTTACCAAAGGTAAACGGAAGCTGTGTGCTCGTTCTTAAAAACGAGCATATTTTATGTCTCCGATTTCGAAAATTGCAAGATATAAAACCGTGACAGACATCAAGGAACATTTTTGGTTCCGTGTCTGACTGTCACTCAATTTTTTCGAATCAACAGATTTTAAAATCTACTTGTCAGATTTTAACGAAATTTGGATGGTAGGTCATAATTAGCACATTGTTGTTCCCATATAAGTTTCAACTTTATGCGCGTCCATACCTTTCTCTAGAAAATGCACACAAACATACATTTATTTACACCTATATCTTCAAAAGTTCTCATCTGATTTTTATGAAATTATTATGGTTTATCCATTTGGTTTAAAGTAGCCAGCAGATAGTCCCAAATTACTTTCAACCGTCTGCACTCTTTAAATTTTGCTAAAATGATACTTTAATTCATGTAAAAATCGAAAAATTTTGATAGATTTACAGTCTATAAGATTAGAGTTGGCACAATCAAAAGGCGGGAAAATATTGAGGGAAACGATTTTATTGGTCCCCCATGTTGAATGCAACTTCAGAAAAAAAAATGCTCTACTCTACCCCTGTTCCACAAAAAAATATAACATGGCAACACCGACGTTCCCTTTTTATAACCCCAAAACTACCTCCACATTTGTTGTTTCCCGCCTTCGATTGTGCCAACTCTAATCTTATAGACTGTAATAACGGGGAAGGGTGGGGGGGGGAATTAAATAAATTTGACAATATTAGGTCGCAAAATCATAAAATCAATAAAGCATACGAAATAGGACGCGAGGAAGCTATATGCCACACCAATTGGTAGACTACTTTTTTTTGGCAACAAAACAAGATTTGCTGAAAATGGCCAAAATTGAAAAATGGTAAACAATTGTATTAGGTATAATGATAGCGACTATACTCAAGCTGATTTGTACCTTTTAATTTATATGTACTACAATTGTTATCTTCTCTTTCATGATAATGATTCAGTACTAATATTTTTGTGTTTATTTGTCTATACAGTGGTCTGGACATAGTTAGCGGGTACTCTGTCATCTGCCTACTAAGAAGGTTAGCTGTTCAGGGCCGAACAGTAGTGTGTACTGTTCATCAACCAAGTGCCAAGCTGTTCTCTCAATTCCATCATGTTTACGTTCTATCTATGGGAATGTGCGTCTATCAAGGACCTACTCGTCAGCTGGTACCTTTCCTATCCTCGTACGGCTTGGAATGTCCAACAACCTACAACCCTGCTGATTACGGTAATTATTTTATCTTAATTTTATCGAGCTTTAAAAAAAAGCTTTTACTTAACTTTGCAATGTTTGAATGTTTCGGGTCAAATATTGGTACTGAATTTTAAAGCAGTTATCTTCAACCGATTGAATTAAAATTATGCATACACGTTTAGTTTGGATGACAATGCATGATTTGCTTAGTTTCATCATTCTAAATCCAATATGGAGGACAGCACAAGATGGTGAACTAGTTATTTTTCAAGCATGGCTATGATATGGTATTAATGAAAGGGTGTGCTGAGAAGAATACAAATAAAAGCTTGTTTTTGAAAAAGATTTTTTAATAAAATTATTAGTATTGAAAATAATCGCTATTGCCTTGAAAAAAATGTTCTCACATGCATACAAAAATATTGTGGAGAGCCAATGAGAGGTTGGGATATTAAAATCTGGTAGGACTGGCCAACTAGGTAAACAAAAATGTCACTGGCCCAACCTCTCAGGCCAAGTGGCATTATTTTTTACTAATATAGGTTGGCTAATCTGAGTGTCAAAAGTCTAAAATCATAACGCGCAAACTGTAAAGTTGTACTGAATTTAAATACCAATAATATCTATTTAATTTATTTATCCTCCTAGTTCTATGATTTATATCGTTTATATCCGCCTAGTTCTCAAATTTATATGTTGATATTCATCCCGAAATAAAATTTATATTCATCAATATCAATATCTCGGAAACTAGATTTTTCATGGGGCAATGCTTATATGGTTATATTATATTCGATTCATGTCAATAGACTATAAAACCAGTAGAATAGCTAGGGGGGAGGGGTTAAGAGGGAACAACCGTCCCTGAGCGTCAGCATTATCTGGGGGCGCCAAATTAAATATTGTTTCTTGATCTTTAGGTCGGGGGATAGTTTCGAGGTATCGGTGGTGTGGAGGGGGCATGACTTAATCTGACTTTTTCCCTGGGCTCTGAAACCCCTAGTTATCCCTCTGTATGAAATATAATTTTTATAATAAGAATTTTCGAAACCGTTTTTTTGGAGATTTTTTCCGCTTGTAATTTATTTTTTGTTTTACTGTGTTTTAGTTATCGAGATGACAGACAGGGATCACGAGGACAATATATATATGTTATCGAAGGCTACGTGCAATGGAAAGTTGACTCTTCACACCACATCTACAGTTCCTTTAGACTTAGATCAGAATCTTAATCAACAATTACCTTGTAAGTTGTCCATATATAGTTGTTTATACTAAAGTCAATTAAATGGTTTATTGCCAATTAAATGCTTTATACAGCTGATGGAACTACAAACTAACCTCATGTGATCCATATGGTTTAAGGTCAATTAAAAGGTTTATACAGCTGATGGAGCTACACAGTATCCCCATGTTATCCATATGGTTAAAGGTCAATTAAATGGTTAAAGGTCAATTTAAAGGTTTATACAGCTGATGGAACTGTACGCTAACCCCATGTGATGGAGCTACAAACTATATAACCCCATATCATCCATATTTTTAAAGGTCAATTAAAAGGTTTATACAGCTGATGGAACTGTACACTAACCCCATGTTATTCATTAAATGTATACAGCGCTATGTTTTGGGTTCTGCAAACATCTGCGGAGAAAGCAAACAAAAGAGGTTAATGGTTAGACCACTAATCAAGTTAAAATTTTTGGTCAAGAAAGCCACTAAGTTACCAAATCAATATTTAACAATATTTAGGGAGCCAGCATAGTAGTGTGGATTGAATTACTTACCACTTATGCTTGGCCAACAATGAATCAAGGGTAGCACGAGGTCGTGGGTTCGATCCCTCACCGTGATGCTTTGATTTATATGGCTCACTAATGATCACACCATACTCACTTCGGCGGTACAATGTACAGAGGTATGATGTGTGAAGTGGCTGCAGCTCTCTACTAAGGGGCTAGTAAAATGGACCTAAAATATGGCCTAATTGCTAGGTTCCAACAAGATGGTTCGTCCTACCTGTCTAGTACTAGTACTAGCACCTTATTACTACTACAGACTCTTTATTTACCCATATAAAGGTAGTGGTAGGAGATTTGTGGACTTATCCATGTATTAAATATATGCTTTTCTAGAGTTTTTAAATGTAACATTTTTTTGATAATGTAACACCATATTTTTCTACAACGACCGTATGCTAATTATGCTTAATGTTTACCTTTGCTAGGTGATACTGAAATGGCAATGATGAAGGTATCGGATAAACGAACTAATGGAACTACTTTGATGACAAACCTAGAAGACGAAGATCAAGTTAACGAAATGCTTCTGTGTAAGAGATACGAAGAAGAGAAGCAGACTACTTGCTCACAAGTCCCAGCTTCGTTCTGGAATCAATTCACCGTCATATTACATAGAATGTTCACTCAAATTATTAGAAATAAGGTTTGATTAACATTAAAATTACACTATTACCTAGGAGGTTTACCAGTAAAATAATGCAAAAATGAATTGAATAGCACAAAAAACGGTTACTCTCTAATATGACACCTACCATGGAAATATTAGATACTACCTTAGCAAAATGCAGAGAGCCAGCATGGCCATGTTGGTTAAACCACGTCTGCTCGGCCATCACTGAATCATGTGTGGAACGAGATGGGATTCGATTCCCTGCCGTGGCGCTCTGATTTATGTGGCTCACTATTGATCACATCATACTCGCTTCGGTGGTACAATGTACAAATGTATGATGTGTGAAGTGGCTGGAATTCTCTACCACGGGGCATGAAAAGGGCCTAAAAGATGGCCTTCATTACTGCATTATTTTATGAAGCATTTTTTTTTTTTTTAAATTTTTAAAATGATCATATAGCATTTGTATGCTAAATATAATTGTTTTTGTTTTAGTTTGCTCTCCACGTTCAGTTCTGGCATCACATAGGTTGCAGTGTGGCAGTAGGTATAATTTTCTTCAATATGAACAATCAAAGTGAGCAGTACTTTACCCAACTTAAGTTCTGCATACAAACAATCCTTTTCCACGTCTACACTCAGTGCATCATACCTGTACTTCTATGTAAGTTTGTCTTTAATTTGTTTTGAATGCAACTTTTGTATGAGATTAAAAAAGTAGCAATATTCGGTTGATGTAGCGTATATGGGGCATCACGTATAGAAATGAAAAAACTTACTAATTTAATGCATGTATAATTAAAGTGTTTCTAGTATATTAATAAAAATTGCATTATTCATGGATATTTTTTCATTTCATACTCTCTCGAAAAACCAGATACACTTACATCGAAGCCAATTTAATCTACGACAGATACAAACGCCCAAGATTTGAAAAATCGACCTGTATACAGCTGTGTCTCAAACTAGAGGCCCTGAAGATGTAAAATGTATTAGGAGAAAACGTATAATACGAAGAAGTTTTTATAATGGGTGAATTTCTGATCAGTTTACAGATAAAACTTTAATTTTATATGCCGGTTTTTCCATGTCTATACATGATGCCCCATATACGCTACATCAACCCAATATTCAGTCACAAGTGGACCAATGCTGAGACTAAACAGCAATTTTTATGGAAAAATGTAATTATTAATATTTTACTGAGCTAAAACTAGTTTATGGACATTTTAAAACTGATTCCATTAACAGTGCACAGTCCCATTAAATCTGGATTAGAGGGACTTTTCTATATACATAGAGAAATTATTGTAAGATGAAATCCCATATTAATAGATTTATGTTTTAAGGTCCCCAAGCCCAAAAAAGTGAATTTTAAAAAATTTCTGTCTGAAAAAATGTTTGGCCGATTTTGAAGAAATTTTGGCAAGCATGTTGAAAAATAATCTTACCTCGAGGCAAAATTGATAAATTAATTTTAGCTCAAAATATTTGGGGCTATCTTATGTGTAAATGAGAAAATCTTTCTTTATCTTAGTCTTTTCAAACAGGCTTAATCAAAAACAAAAATTCTATTGTTATCAATTTTAAACTAGACATTAATTTGCTCTAACATTGAAGCGACCATACTTAGTGGACATTTGTTTTGACAAAACTTTTTGTAATAATATAGAAAGATTGTAGGCACTTCTTTAGATTGTTACTCCCATTTAAGAAAAAAAACAAAAAAACAGAGGGGAGTAACAATCTGAAGAATGTTCTTCTTTAGTCTGTTACTCCCTCGTAAAAACAGAAGTTTGATATTCCATTGTCCTAAAATACACTGGACTTAACATCCCTCTGTCTTAATAGTTATTTAGTCAGTTATTTATATTCTAAACAACATAGGGGAGTAACAATCTAAAGAAGTACCGGATTGTATGAGCAGCGTACCATCATTATTCATGTTTAGAAATTTTAAACTTATTTTCTAAATGTTAACATTTTCCTTTTTTTTCATTTTAGTTCCAAGCGAGGTAAAGCTGGTTAAAAGAGAGGTGTTCAACAAGTGGTATTCCATAAATCCATATTTCCTGGCGCTCACCGTCTCCAAAATTCCAACTATTGTAAATTTGTTAACATTTTATTATTTTCTAATTCTGTTTTAAAGTAATACATACTTAATACCTTTATATATGGTATTGACGTATTGAACTACTAAATTATTTAATTTTATAATTTAAGAGAACGATTAAAAATAATGATTTTTCTGTTTCAGTTTACTTTTAATTGGATTTATCTGTCGATACTCTACTTCATGACGGGTATTCCTTTCAGCAATTTAAGATACTTACTTTTCTGCTTCAATGGTATCATGGTCAGCTTCATTGCAGAAGGCTATGGCTATGCCATCGGCTCCATATTTAATATCACGGTAAACACTATTAAGGCATTATCTTAAAAAATAATTCAAATATAGTAGAACCTTTTTATAATGATAAACTGTATTCAGTAGAGAGTTAAAAGTACGTTGTGTTAGATGTATGGCAACTGATTTAATTGGTGAAGATTTCCCAATTAAGGATCTCAATTGAGGATTCAAAGTGATGTTTGAAGATATCCCAATTAAGGATGAAATATCACCTTTTTAATTTAAATCAAATTATAATTATTTTTAACAATGGGAGATAGACAAAGAAACATAGACTCCAGCGCCGGGACTTGAACCACAGGCCTATCAATTTTCAGTTTAGCGCTCTTACCAATTGAGCTACACTGAAGAATACTTTCCTCTGTCAATTGCGATATGTAATCCCGAATTAAGCTTTTTAAATTTTCCACAAGTCCAGAAGTCAATATTAACAACAGTATAACTAGACACAGAATTATCGCCTAATTATAAAATACCCAATTAGTACCTGTACCTTGTACAATCAATTAGAAATTAATTTTTTAAGTTTTTTGGTAGTCTTCATACTAAGGAAAGTTAAATTTTAATTTAAACCAAATTATAATTATTTTTAACAATGGGAGATAGGCAGAGAAAAATAGACTTTAGATTTAGAGGCCGTGGTTCGAGTCCCGGTGCTGGAGTCTATTTTTCTCTGTCTATCTCCCATTGTTAAAAATAATTATAATTTTATTTAAATTAAAATTAATCTTTTTTGTTTATAAAAAAAAGTGTTTATATAACCCCTGAAGACCCAAGATAAAATACAGTATTAAATGTAAAGGGGACAGCAAAAGAAAAAATGGATTGTGAAGATAGTTTTCCATAATTGTCAAACAAAAACCAGAATCAGCTCAGGATTCCTCGCCGATCAAAGACATTTTGAGTTGTGAAGTTTGCAACATTTTTCCTGTTTTTGAGCAAAAAGGGTGTGATTTTTGATGTGACAGACAAACTACCAAAAGCATAAGGCGTTGCTTGAAACCTTAAATATATATAAACATATGTATATGTTTCATTGCCAACTAGCTAACCAGAATAGATTTTAAATTTGTCAAAATTTACCAAAGGTTTTAGAAGAAGAATTTTACTATTATAATGCACTTACCATAAAATAATGAAATAATTTTACATCCAACATTAATGTTCATTTTTGGATTTCAGAATGGATCAGCTGTTGCTCCACTTACGATTGCTCCGATGCTTGGATTTGCCGTGTATGGTTTTGACTTTGTACGTGACATACCTTGGTACTTGGAGCCTATACTCAAGACAAGTTTCATGAGAGTTGGTGTTGTTTCTATGACTGTCGGTATATACGGAATGGACAGAGAGAATCTTTCATGCAACGATATGTACTGCTATTTCAGGGTAAATTTCCATTAAGATTGTTATTTATGCACCTAGGGAGTAAAGTAAGTCACTATTCCCTGAGCAAGATGGTTCTTGAGGTGAAGCCGAAGGAACCATGGTCCTTAAATCCCGAGGTGAAGCCGAGAGAATAATACTTTTTAATTCCAGAGGTGTAGCCGAGGGAATACCGCTAATTATTACAAGGGGAATTATAGCACTTTACTCCCAAGGTAAATACAATATTTTATCTCCAGTAGGAAGAAAACACATCTTCATCCATTGCTCAGTTTTTATTTATTAATTTATTTATTGTAATAAATCGGAATAATTGTTAGCACTTTTAATAGCGGTAGCGGATATAAGAAATTCAATATTAATAACAAATAATAATTGCAATTAAACTCAAATAGAAGGTTATTTAGATGCAGGTTTAAACAATGAAAAACAAGGTCGAAAAAGCAGTGTTGCCACCCTAATTTCAACAATTTTGCTACATTAGCCATTCATTCTCTACTATTTATAAAATAATTAAGTTGGCAATCCTTCTTTTTCTCCCTGGTTTTACTTTTTTCTCCTTACTTTTTGAGTTCAGAGAAGAAAATACTTACTTTAGTCCCTCTAAACTAATCCAAAATCATAACTTTAACTAAAAATAAAGAAATATTCAAAATGTGCGATCTACTGGGCCGAGGAAAAAATAAGTATAGCAATTTGATCTCATTAACTGGCCTTAGGAAAATTTTGTTTTTGTTTTTTTTTTAAGCTGTCACATTCCTTGAGCATTTTTTATTTGATGTTCATTGCCTATTAATAATTTCATGTTTACAACACCAACGAAATCCTTTGTAAGTGAGACTTCACTCACCCAAGTGTTCAATTTTAAAAAGAGTTAAAGGCACTAAAAATTTAATGATGAAAATTAAAACTTGAATGAAACACAAAGTGTTCAATCTAAAATATATATTTGTCTAAAAACAATTTACATATTATATAACAATCAGACGATCGTTTCACTCTTTCGACTATCTTCAGTGAAACTTTTATATAGACTAAATTGTCATAACAATTATAAAATTGTCTAAATCTATAGTTGATAGATAAAAATGGAGTCTACATAATAATATCTAGCAAGGTGCTTTACAAGGTAAGTGGTGTTGGATTGTAGATGTGTACAACTATTGTAGAGGCTGGACTAGAATTGAGTTGTTTAGATCGGTTCTTTCATTGAAACGTTCTAGACCAGGGGTGTTTAAGGCTCTGTGAATCTTTAAGTTTTCTAATAGGTCTATTATTGTTTATTACACATTTATAAATTATTTATTAATTTCATCTGTTTTTGCGTATTTTTGTTTCAGAATCCTAAGATAATGTTGCACTATTTGAACGTAGAAAATCAGTCGCCTTTTGCCGAATTTCCACTTTTGATTTTTATGCTTCTTTTCTACAGGTTTCTAACATATGCCGGTCTTTCATGGAGACTTCGCAGATGATTTGTTATATAATTTACGTTTGGAATAAAAAAAAAATTATTATTAGGTATTAAAATCTAAAAAATTATATTAAAATAAATTCATATAGTTTTTTCTTTAAAAAAAAAAAAATAATAATAATATAAAAAAAATGTGGAAATTGTTTTCCACAGTAATATAGGAAAATTGACTGAGATTAGTGACATACNAATAATATAAAAAAAAAAACTATGTGATTTTTATTTTAAGATGAAGCATAAAAAAAAAGTACGTAACATGAACTAAATAAAATCATTTGCTTCATTTTTTAAGTAAAAAAAAAAAGATTAATGGTGACATTAATACAGTAATTATTTTACTTGTTGAAATTTTAAGTATTATTTGTTTTTTAAATGATAATTAATGTAGATTATGTTTGACTGTAGGTTCATCAAAATTCCTTTAGGAATGAAGGTTAAACATTTAAGTATATTTCATTTTTAAAATATACTAAACTATAATTTAGAAAATTATGAGGGTAAAACTGCAGTTATCCAGCTATCTAGGAGAAGAGATTAGAAAAGTGGGGAGCTAGAATGTATATTTTTTGACAAAGGTGATATTACCTATCAAATATATAAATCAGAAAGATATAATCTGTCAAAAGTACAAATCTTTGAAATCTATTGTTTTGACAAAGGGACTAAATCTCTTAAGTGTATAAATCAAGCGGAATTGTGTTGCCAAGCGATTCTCAGCTGTATGGATCACTGCAAAATAGCTCAAAATGGATTTCACTTAAGTGGATTATCTGAAGTAGAAACAATAAGAGCTTGAGTTTTTTTGTGAAGTTTTAATTATCCAGATTACCGTTCATGTCCAAGATTATTATTTAGAAAAGAACATACTAAGCAGAAAGAAAATCCAATGGAGAACCAATGAGCGTTGGGAGTTTTTAATCTTATCTGAACATCTGGGTATGAATATTGTGGGTAAAAAAAATTTAGATGGCACTGGAATTGAATTATAAAACATATAAAACTGTGATGTACTTTTTGAAGGTTGCAGATGGCAATTTATTTTTGTAGTTCTCTTAAAAATTGAATGAAAAGTTTCTTACGACATTTTACACTTGCGCCATTGACATTTCCTTGTATTTAATCCTAGAACATAAAATGTTTGAAATTGGTTAATTTGGCTGTAATTAATTTACACTAAAAGCTCAGTGATTTTAGAATTTTGGCATAAATCTCTTAGAGATCCCTAGTGTGATTATTGGTAGCATTTGTATCTTGTTTCTAAATTAATAAATTATTTGATAATTAAAATACTCCATTGAATACTTAATGTCAGATGTATTAAAATCAAAGCAAATTATTATTATAAATTATTAAGTTTTTTGGTAGTTTTCTTACTACCGAATTAAATTTTTAAATAATTCAAATTACAATTATTATCAATAACTACGGGAGACATACAGAGAAAAATAGACCCCCGGGGGTCTATTTTTCTCTTTATGTCTCCCGTAGTTATTGATAATTGTAATTTGAATTATTTAAAAATTAAAAATTATTTTATAAACCTAGAACTAGAACTGTTAACATGCCAAAGTAGTATTTTTCTTNTTTTTTTTTTTTTTCTTGTAAAATATAGTTAGTTAAATCTATATTAAGTTTTTTTTTGTTTTAGCTTTATTTTTTTATTTTTTAGAAATTTTTTATTCATAAAAAAAAATTAAAATAGGTAATAATTAATATATACGGGGTGCCCCATGATTAAAGGTACATAATACTTTAAGGGTATGTTAGCTGATGACGTTAAAATTAAACAAGTAAGGCACGCTCCACATGACTACGTATGGCGATAATCGCCGGTTTCTGTTCGATTTAGTTAAAATTATTAAGTGTAGTTACATATTCTTTTTCTACACTTTAATACCCTTAAATTAATGTATAACATGTCATGGTGACTAAAATATTTTTTTTAGTCACCCGCCATAATGGCCGTCATCTTGAATCATTAAGTGTGAAAAATCTGAAACGTGTGCAGTTGTCACAAACGCCGAGATGCACCTGTGTGCCGAATTTCATGTTCCTAGCTGTAGCAGTTTATGAATTGAAACAAGCAACGGACAGACAGACAGACAGAGCCTTTATATAAGGTTTCTTTTTTTACTTTGTACAGAAACCTAAAACAGACTAATAAACATTAATTTGTTTGCAACTACTCCCTAACAGAAATAAAATCATTGAAAGTTAAATATTTAAAAAAAATAAAGTCATTTAGAAAATAAATTTAATTAAATGTTAATTTTATATCTGTTCAAAATTACATCTAGAGTAATTCTAATACAAAGTATTGCTGGACGTAGAAGAGTACTAAATGTTTATTAATTATTTTAAAATCCAGTTACTTGTCGGCTAAAATAAGGTGGCAATTCATATGAACTTTCAATGATTTTATTTCTGTTAGAAAATATTTGGGTACATATGTTTATTAAACTTTTTTAGCGCTTCTTTAAACTGTTACTTCTCATACAAAAAAATAAGAGGGGAGTAACAATCTAACGAAGGTGTACTGAATGTTCTTTTTTAGACTGTTACTCCCCTTATAAAAACAGAAGTGTAATATTTCATTGTCCTAAAGTACATTAGACTGAACATCCCTTTGTCTTAATAGTTATTTAAGCAAAAAAAGTATAAATAATTATATACATTTTTATTCTAAAAAAAAAAAGAAGTAACAATCTAAAGAAGTACCGTAAGTATTTGCGGACATGATGTTCAGAAGACTTTACTCTAAATAAATGGCATCGGCAACTCACCCTGCTTAACTAGAGTTGCCTGGTGTACTAAATAAACTTTTCAGGACACCAAAAGTTTCGGTTTACAACAAAGTCAAAAATGGATCATTTTCTTGCCATATTCTAACAATTAATTTTTAACTAAATAGCATGGATTCTCTTAAAATACAAACTATATTTTACTATTCTATTTGAAATGCATTTTCAATACTGAGAATAACAAATAACAGCTTTAGTATTGTTATTTTATTTTTTATAACTGCAGGAATACTCATTGTATATTACCATATGGGCACTTCTTTAGATTGTTACTCCCCATATAAAAAAATTAGAGGGGAATAACAATCTAAAGAAGTTGTATGGAATGTTCTTCTTTAGACTGTTACTCCTCTATAAAAACAGAAGTGTGATATTCCTTTGTCCCAAAGTACATTGGACTATCCCTTTTCCTTAAGTACTTGTTTAATTAATCAAAGTAATTTAAGTTCTAAAAAAAGAACAGGGGAGTAACAATCTAAAGAAGTACCAAATGATATAGTACAGTCCAATCTGTCCCGGTTTTGTCTTTCGGAAATCTCGCAACTCTACTCTTAAAATATTGACCTTCAATCATGGGACACCTTGTATAAGTGTGTGAGTATTAAGTAGAATAATTATTAATGTAAATATGCTTTATAGAATTAGTTTTGTAATTAATTTGTTCATTATTTAGTTAGTTTGTTATATATTATTATAATTGTTTATTATAGGTGCTCAGAATTTACTATGTCTAAATAAGATTATTATTATTATTATTACCTATTTGTATTAAACAAATTAACTCAATGGAATCTTTAAATTTTAAAATATCTCATCTTTCAGAAAATTGTAATTACAGTAGATGTCAAAGATGTATATCCACTGTAGTTTTTCATTTGATAAATTTAAAAAAGTAAAATTATGTAATTATCTATCTGAAATTTGTGCAAAACATATAATTTTTATGTAATAAATATTTTTATTTAAGTATTAGTTCATAAATGTTTTCAAATTTATCAGGTTCTGTCATAATAAAAAACTAATATGGCACTATGATTTAAATAAAACCATTTTTCGGCCCAAGGTGGTAAAATTATATTGGTCAATCGTCCTATATAATCATAATTTCATATTTTGTTTATTTTAAACAATAGCATATAAACCATTTTTAAAATGATAAAATATAATAAGTAACTCGATTAAATATACTTAAAAAATATTTAATTTCAAAATAATGGTAATAAAAGAGATATACCCATGCAGAGTTGGAGATTATGGATTTATTATTTTTGGCAAAAAAAAAAGTGTAAATAAATATAATTTTACCATCCAATTTGTTTTTTTTTTTGTTTTTTTTTTTAAGTTATTTAGCCCTTTCTTTGACGTTTTTAATAGCAGCACCATGCAGAAAAATAAAATGTACACTCATGAGCTACAATTGCACCTCTTCTCGTGGGTAGAACAATTTGGCACAATTGTTCCTTCTGTGATAAAATAACCCATCCAACCCATGCAGAGTTGGAGATTATGGATTTATTATTTTTTGCAAAAAAAAGTGTAAATAAATATCATTTTACCATCCAATTTGAGTTTGTTTTTTTGTTTGTTTTTAATAAATTATTTAGCCCTTTCTTTGACGTTTTTAATAGCAGCACCATGCAGAAAAATAAAATGTAAACTCATGAGCTATAATTGCACCTCTTCTCGTGGGTAGAACAATTTGGCACAATTGTTCCTTTTGTAATAAAATAAATCAAACACTTCTAAGGTTTATTGCAGAATAATATAATATATTAATATAAATACAATCTTGTATAATTTATAAATGTATAAATTTATTATAACAAAGGTAAAATTGAGGATAGCAAGGATCATAGTCAGAAGTAACAAATCAAAGTTTAAAATTTTCTGAAAATATAAAAAAGTTTAATTTTTTCTTCAAAGCTTAATATACAAGAAGGCCTCATTATCATCAATTTCTCGATGCCAGCCTCAATTTCACCAAATAAAGCTCAAAATTAATGTGCTTTAATACTTTCATAGTTTCGAAACTTAATTTAGCTCAATATCAGTAAACTCTGAATCACATTTTGATGGCTTTTTAGCCACAAAAAACATAATAAATTAAAATAATTAAGTCAAAATAAAATTAAACATATTTAATTTTTTTTTTTTTAAATGCCCAAAAATTAAACAAAGAAAACACAATTAAAGAATTAGAATATAGGAAAACTTGATTATGTCACAAATAGCTGTATGACTAGTATATACATAATTATTATTATTTTGATATGTTATTTGAAGTCAATGGATTGATATTATCGAAGAGGTAGGTTTGTATGATGGTTTGATTGAACCAGTCGGGACCGTATTGAAGATGATCGCCTTCAACTGCAAGGAAGATCATTCTCCCTTCATTATTCATCTGTTGTAAGCCGAGAAGATCCTGCAATCAAAATAAAAGATTATAAAGCAAGATTATTAAAAGAAGTTAAGAAGGTGATTAAAAGAAGTTAAGAGAGTGATTAAAAGAAGTTAAGAAGTTGATTTAAAGAAGTTAAGAAGGTTTATGTGAGATAACTTATATTTATTGAATTTTATTTTAGAATAATTAAATGATTGATAATGACCTTAAAAAAGGGTGGAAACTTCAATGAAGAACTAATTGTTTATATCATTACCCCACCCTAATCATCTATCAAGCTAATAATTTAAGAATCATAAAATTTAATAATACCAGCCCATAAAAACCAAGTTTTTATTATAAATCCTTTATATTTTTGNCATAAAAATAGCTGTATGACTAGTATATACATAATTATTATTATTTTGATATGTTATTTGAAGTCAATGGGTTGATATTATCGATGAGGTAGGTTTGTATGATGGTTTGATTGAACCAGTCGGGACCGTATTGAAGATGATCGCCTTCAACTGCAAGGAAGATCAGTCTCCCTTCATTATTCATCTGTTGTAAGCCGAGAAGATCCTGCAATCAAAATAAAAGATTATAAAGCAAGATGATTAAAAGAAGTTAAGATGGTGATTAAAAGAAGTAAAGAAGTTGATTTAAAGAAGTTAAGAAGATGATTAAAAGAAGTTAAGAACATGATTAAAAGAAGTTACGAAGGTGATTAAAAGAAGTTAAGAAAGTGATTAAAAGAAGTTAAGAAGTTGATTTAAAGAAGTTAAGAAGGTTTATGTGAGGTAACTTATATTTATTGAATTTTATTTTAGAATAATTAAATGATTGATAATGACCTTATTAAAAAAGGGTCGAAACTTCAATGAAGAACTAATTGTTTATATCATTACCCCACCTTAATCATCTATCAAGCTAATAATTTAAGAATCATAAAA
>KZ654198.1:80793-93292 GCA_001010745.2 Gerris buenoi
AGTATTAAAAGTTTCCAATCTTAATCAAGTTAGCCCAAGCCATTGTTATCGTTCTCAAAAATGAAATTTCTCGTCTCCAAATTTAAAATTTTTTTAGACAGAAATCCGTTTTAGACATGAAAGGGTACGTTTTTGATCTCGTTTCAATTTGTTGAATTAAATTTCGTTCAATTTAGATAGTTGAAAGAATTTTAGTTCAAATTTAGATTATACTATGACTCTACCTCAAGATGTAATTATGAATGTGCTATTTTTATAATAGGTACTACATTACTCCGTCGAGTGTGGAAATTAGCATTTTGCATGCGAGTAAATGCCGTTTTCGCACGAGTTGCGTACTGTACTTTATCTACGATTGTTAGATTTTAATAAATAAACACAGGAAAAAAAATAATAAACTTCCTGTATGTAAGTTCGTATTTCTCTTTTGATAAAGACGACATTAATTCAATAGTTGTATTTTGTGTCGAATTAATTATTTCGGAAGGCGTATTATTCTCCTCATATTCGTCATAATCACTTAAATAAAAACTCGATATAAACAGTTACTTTTATTTTACAAACTTCAAATTAGTTTTGTTAACTATAAAAAAAACTCGCTAATCGTGCGTAAAGATGAAGAATTCCTCTTCTTTACCACCCTAGGGTGGTAAAGAAGAGGAATTCCTCAGAGCTATGATACGCGCATGCGCAATGAATACAAGTATTTAAAAAATCACTTTCTTCGCATCTAAACAGTTATATATAATGTTTGGTATCAATCGTAGATAAAACAACTTCTGGTGTAGAAGTTAAGCATTTTTTTATTTAGAAATAAAAGATTATTTCAGAGTCGAAACACAATCTGTTTTGTTATTACTTAAAACAATTACTTTAATTTTCTCCTGTTTTATTTTAAATCAATTTGTTTTGACTGTGCGACCTTTCCTTTGTTTAATGATAACTCAATTTTTATTATATTGAAATAGTTTAGGATCATGCTATTTAATTAATTGTACAGTATAATATTATTGTTATTATTTAAAGTATTGTCTCAAGATAGATCAGTACCCTGTGTGCTTAGCAGCCCATTCTATTTGGAACCATCTCAATTATTTATGTAAATTAAATGTTTCTTTTAAATCAAATTATAATTATAATTAACTACGGGAAACATACAGAGAAAAATAGACTCCAGCGCCGGGATTTGAACCACGNATAAAAAAAAGTGTTAAATTTTAGGAATCGATTCAGAATGGTCTAAAACGGATTTCCATGAAAAAATTTTTCAAAAATTTGCATTACAAAAATTTTGAAGCCATTGCAATAGCTTAATTTTCTTCGAAAATTCGCTAAAATGAAAACGGTGAGATTTCGTTTACTGAACGAGACAGTTGTGATGAAAATGATGACACCAATACCATTGAAAATGTTTCAACACCTTCAAAACCGTGTGTAACAGCAGAAAGGGGAATACTTTTTCTCGCAAACGGGATTATCAAGGTACTCACTATGTCAATAAGAGAAACCGTCAATACAGTGCAGAGTATTTGACCCTAGGTTTTACTGAGTATAAATCATCGGAGGCTGCCAAAACTTAGTCGCAGTGTCATTTGCGGCCAGGAACTAACAAATGATTCAATGAAACCAGCTAAGAGGTGGTTAGAGGTGGTTAGAGTTTAGTTTTTAAGTTAGTTTTCAAGTAGAGTTTAGTTTTGGTTAGTGGTTAGTTTTCAAAATTTCAGAAACATTTTGAAACAAATCACCCAGAGTTTCAGCAAAGGTATGCTGATTTTTTCAAAGAAGAAAGCCAAAACAGACACAAAAAAACTTAGTCCCACATTGCCACACCAGGATCGAACAAATCGGCAGCAATGGTCTCCCTCCTCTGGTGGCTCAACTGATGGCCCTTGAAAGGTAAACCTTACACAATTGCTGAAAAACGCATTCTACTATCAGCTAAAATTATGGTGTAATCAATGATTGGTGATAAGGCTGTCAAAGAAATTTCACAAATTTCTCTGTCCAACAACACGGTATATACTCGTAAAGGAGGATTAGGAAAATGATTCAACCACATTTTGCAAAACCTGTTAGCGNAACCACCTCTAACCACCTCTAACCACCTCTAACCACCTCTAACCACCACTAACCAGCCTCTATTTCCAATAACTATTCCTTTATGTAATTTCCAAACACATCCTTTATCTCACACCAAACAAAAACCTGTTTATAACCTTTTCAGTCAACCAGTAGAGTTTGAAATTTCAAGCCGCCATGACAGTATAACCACAACAATCCACTGGTCGACAGATCGGTTGACCGGTTAGACATTCCAAACGCACCCTTGATTATTATATAATTGACAATTCCTTAACGCATTGATATTATATTGATGGACAAAATAATTTTCATGATCCTTAGTGACAAAATCATGGTGATTTTTCCTCTTTTGTTAAATATTAACGTTAGTCAAACATTACTCAAAATCAAAGAGATTTCCTTTAGACAAGACTACTCTTCTCCTTATGTGCAAGGTATGCATTATGTATGTTACTGGGACGAACTTTGCCGGCCACATTATTATATCTTGAAGAACATCAAAATGTAACCCACACACATAATTCCAATTGATGTTGGAAAGTAATCTCCTTGATTATAAATCTGGCTATTCACGTTGCGGTATACCTGCCAGGCAATCTGAAAAGGTAAACCAGAGAATGTGTGCTATCAACTCATGACAAAACTGCACAGTTATGATTGAACACATACTCCGATTTACCTGCACAGGTAGCCTGTACAGGTAAACCTGAGAGTTTGTGCTATTAAGTCATGACATTCAACCTCACAGGTCACCTTCAGGTCACCTGTACATTCAACTGTACAGGTGACCTGAACCCTGAACAGGTATATCTGTCAGGTATTCCGCAGCTTATCGTTCTTCTTTTAGAAACTGCTAAATCCTGATACTAACAATTCCCCACAATCTATGTTCATTCAGAACATACCTATTCCAACAGCTTTAGTCACCTATATGATATTATGGCCGCTCCCTACCGGACTTTTCTACTTCTTCCAATAGCTTTGGTCATCTAATGACATGGCGAACATTTCTTTAACAGCTTTTATAGCTATGTCCCGCGGACGAACTTTGCCTTTCAAAAGATAATGCTCATACACAAAATTCTAGCTTGATTTTTGTTATTAACTTTTAAGCACACTATCAGCTGGTCTTTCTTTTTCAAGTAACTGCTTAGCCTTAACCTTAGCCTTAACAATACTTCCTACAAACTTCATTTCTACCTCCCACTACCACTTCTTATAGCTTTTTTAAGCCATGTCTCGCATCTCAAACTGGGCATGCGCACTAACCACCTCTAACCATCTCTAACCACCTCTAACCACCTCTGACCACCTCTAACCACCTCCAACCACCTCTAACCACCACCAACCACCACAACCACCACTAACCACCTCAAACCCCCTCTAACACCTTTAACCACCTCTGCCCACCTCTAACCACCCCTAACCAATGCTCATTTCCTCGATTCCGTTCGGCAGTATGGACACGACCTAAACGGCTAGAAATATTCTAAGAATTGAATTGTCGACAACTAAACCTTAATAAAACGAATTGATGAAATCTGTTGAAAACTTTGATGAATGTGGTTTATTGTCTTACCCGTGAATCGGTCCCTTTCGCTTCGCTGACAGGCATTTTGTTCAATTTAATCACAGGCAGCAAAGCGGAAAAAGACAAATCCAAAGGTATTTCCGCAACATGAAAGCACCAGCGATGATCTGAGATGTCTTCTACAAAAATCTATTTAGAAAGTTTTAATCATTATACATATCCACATAAATTCTTACAAAATAACCCCTATTTAAATATCATTATGGCTCCGGTAAACACAAATATTTTTTTGTTATATTTATTACTTATGCCAATAAAGAATTTGTAAAAAAAAAAAAAAAAAAAAAAAAAATATGACTTCACATAAGTTTTCCTAACCGGTTGATGTAGCATATATGGGGGGGGCATCACGTATAGAAATGGAAAAACTGACTAATTTAATGTATACATAATAAAAGTGTTACTTGTATATTGATAAAAATTGCATTATTTATGGATTCTTTTTCATTTCATACTCTCTCTAAAAACCAGATTTGCTACATCGAGGTCTAATTATTAATCTACGACAAATACAAACGCCCAAGATTTGAACAATCAACCTACATACAGCTCTGTGTCTCAAACTAGAGGATTGAAGATGTGAAATGTATTAGGAGAAAATTTATAATACAAAGAAAATTATAATTCATAATTGGTGCCTTGGTACATTTCTGATCAATATACAGATAAAACTTTAATTTTTAAAGTGCCCGTTTTTCCATTTCTATACTGATGCCCTATAAACTCTACATCAACCGATAAAAGAATCTGCCAAGTAGTGTGTCTAGTGTGCCACTGCTAAATAAAGGTTGGGATTAGTGTGCCATGAGGTGAAAAGGTTGTGAAACACTGGTCTGCAGCATGAGATAGCAGAGGATTCAAACAAGTAAGTACTAAGAGTACTTACTTCTGTATATCTATCCTTACTGATAGTAAGAATAGATATACAGAATTTAGTCACAGTGGTGCTCAAAGCAGGTGTCAGGGCTGGCCTACGCCAGGGGCGAGAGCCTCTAGGGGGTGAACATTTCTTGAAATATAACTTAACCCATACAACCCGTAGTAGGGGAGCCCTAGTTATAATACAGTAGAACCTCAATAAGAAGTGTCTCGAGGGGATAAGGGAAACAGTCTTGTTATTGAGCTGCTCTTTTTGTTGAGGGTCGTGTCATCAAGGTTATTTTTGCTATAAGTCGTGTTATCGAGGTTAATAGGTGGGGTTTTCAAGTCAAGACTTGTTCAATGTTGACCCATACCTGTATAGAGCCGCGTTATAGAGGTTGATCTCTCAAAACGACTTGTTATAGAGGTCCTGAGTTATGTTGTGAATTGGAAAAAAATCCTTATTATTGAGGCTGTTTGGATAATAATAGTCGTGTTATTGAGGGTAATTTAACATCATGTGTTATGGCAATCTCAGGGGATTTGAAAATTACACTTGTAATTGAGGTTGTCGTGTTATTGAGGGTCGTGAAAGCGAGGTTCTACTGTATAAGTAAATAGCACGGCTGGACACTTGGTACGCCACTGTAGCATGCAGTCTGTAGGAGGAACTGGGATCAAGTTGACAAAATGACTACAAGAGCCAAACTTATNTTCTGTCTGACGTCTGTGCAGACGCCTAGAGCCTAAACTACTGGGCCGATTTTGACGAAATTTGGCATACATGTTCTGATAAATAGATAAATGAATTTTAGCTCCAAATTTGGGGGCGCTACCCCCCTAAAACTCTGAAATAAATTATTTCTTGAAAACGGTACCGACGATTTTGATTAAACAATTCTAAAATGTGATACAAAAATGTTAAATACGAATCTATTAAGTCGACATAACCCGTTTTCCCGGGAAAAATATAGTTCCTGAAAAAATAGCTTAAAACACGGACGGAGAGAGCCCGGGTTTGATTCCCCGCCCCGCCTAAGAGTAGATATTTTTAAGATATAGTTTGATGAAAAGTTCAATTATAATTAAATGTACCTACGAAAAATAATAAATGGAAATATACTGGGCTATTTATGAATTTAGTAAATGAGAAAGTTAGTCTTCGATTATTTTCTTAAAAATACTGGATTAACTAGGTTTTTTTTATTTGCCTGCATAGCCCCCCCCAGCCCCATTTCAGAATGAATTTCCCCTAACTTTTAATTAATTTTTCTATCCCGTGATAGAGTAATGTAACAAGGNAAAATAAACAAAACGTTCATCTTTTACTCAAGGTATCGTCATCTATAGATTTCGTGACGGTGATTTTGCATGACGGTAATTTTTTGACGGTTATTTTTCCGGATTCACTCCCGGACTCCAGAATAAATTAAACAATTAAACAAAAATAAATAAACATTGTGAAAAATGCATTCTTATAGGGGATTTATGGAGGAACATGAAAAAATTTTGTCAACTCTTATATTCTTTTTTTAAAAAAATGAGAGAGCTCTGCCCCTTTACTCGCTTCGCTCGCCGAAAAGTGACCACTGCGCGGCCGCTGACTTGAACCCTCGCACAATTTGACAATTCGATATTTTACAATTTGAATGTTTACAAAACTTTTTTAACATGATTGAGTTCCTCAATCATCAAATCAAATATCACTATATAGTAATGATTGAGTTCCTCATTCATCCAATCAACCACTACAACAATGTTACCTCACTGTGTGCTACAGCTGATTTACTATTAAATCACTCACTATTATAGTGTTGGTTGATTCATCCTGTATCAGTATGATATACTGATTAGTTCCATTATTTGGTTTTTACACTTGAATAAAATGTGGTTGTTTTCAGACTTACGTCATTTTGGAGTTTTGGAAATAACTTGAGCATTCGTATGTTAGACTTTCTTGCCAGGGAATAATTTTACATTTAAGGTAATTTAGGAGATATTATTGTAGTTTGGCCGAGATTTTGTGATACTTACTTAAATTTAAAAAAAAAAACTATTTAATTCATCCTTACTTGATTGTGGTACTTGATTGTCTGCATCACACATATTTTACACTGTACACCACAATTTCAACATGTCTGCCATCGTCAGTGGTTAAGTAAAAACTCAGTTTGTACTTAACCACTGACGATGGCAGACAAAAAATTAAATAGTTTTTTTTATTTTTTGTTATCATCACCTTTCAATTCCACACTCACAATAATAATCAATAATCATTAAAAAAAAAATAGTTGAAATACAAGAGACTAACGAAAATAATTATTTTTTAAGAAATAAATGTATTTTAAGTACTTCCGATAACCGGGGTTGCATTGCATTGTACTTCTGAAATACATTTTTTAAACGAAAGAAAGCATCATGTGAAAATAACAATTTTTATAAATTACTATAGAAATTAAAATGTTGTCTAAAAGGAAAAATAAATCAATAAGAACAGTATGAAAATAATTATTGAAATTTATTATTTCTTAACAAAAATCCAATTCAAGTAAGCACACACAAAACAAAAATAGATGTATGGTTGAAAATTTGTACAACATGCCTTCCTATTATGTACTGCTATGGGCACAAGGCCGTACGTAATGTACATTACGTACTGTTATGTACGTTATTACTTATTAGGTTTGTGCACAAAGTACAAAAAGAAACCTTTTATAGTGGCTCTGTCTGTCTGTCCGTTGGCTCATTTCAATTCATAAACTACTATAGCTAAAAGTCGACCAAGAAGTCATGGACATCTGAGGAGTGCGCTAGTGTCGTTGTTTTGGTGTCATGTATAGTCAGTTTTTAATAAAATAGACCACTGTCAAAAAACAGTGTTTTATTTTGTTGTTGATAATTTTATTTTTGATAACTTCTATATTTTTTGCAACAGGCAACACTGTACCTAATAAGAAAATAAGTTTCTCTTTCTTGATCTATTTTTTTTCTTCCTCTTTATTTCTGAGTTTTATTTCCAACCCCGTTATTTGTAACGTATGCATTGTATATGCATTGGATTTGTGGATCGTACAAAAGTAGTTTAGGACAGTTGTGACTATAATTCGTTCACTGTATAAACACAAACAAAACAGGAAATCTAACAAATTGGAAACCTTCTTGTTATTAGTGAGATTTGACATAAATGCGCATGTCATACAAACTAGAAATGGGTATTGTCTTAGCTCCCGACTGCACTGACTTCGGCAATACTCGGAAGTTCCGACTTTAAACGAAGCTAAGCTTTCTGTTTCTCCCGTGTTCATGACTTCTTGCTCGACCTTTAACAAATATATTTTTAAAAAACCATATTAAAGTATGTTTATAATAATATATGTANGAGAGCTCTGCCCCTTTACTCGCTTCGCTCGCCGAAAAGTGACCACTGCGCGGCCGCTGACTTGAACCCTCGCACAATTTGACAATTCGATATTTTACAATTTGAATGTTTACAAAACTTTTTTTAACATGATTGAGTTGCTCAATCATCAAATCAAATATCACTATATAGTAATGATTGAGTTCCTCATTCATCCAATCAACCACTACAACAATGTTACCTCACTGTGTGCTACAGCTGATTTACTATTAAATCACTCACTATTATAGTGTTGGTTGATTCATCCTGTATCAGTATGATATACTGATTAGTTCCATTATTTGGTTTTTACACTTGAATAAAATGTGGTTGTTTTCAGACTTACGTCATTTTGGAGTTTTGGAAATAACTTGAGCATTCGTATGTTAGACTTTCTTGCCAGGGAATAATTTTACATTTAAGGTAATTTAGGAGATATTATTGTAGTTTGGCTGAGATTTTGTGATACTTACTTAAATTTGAAAAAAAAAACTATTTAATTCATCCTTACTTGATTGTGGTACTTGATTGTCTGCATCACACATATTTTACACTGTACACCACAATTTCAACATGTCTGCCATCGTCAGTGGTTAAGTAAAAACTCAGTTTGTACTTAACCACTGACGATGGCAGACAAAAAATTAAATAGTTTTTTTTATTTTTCGTTATCATCACCTTTCAATAAATTCCACACTCACAATAATAACCAATAATAAAAAAAACATAGTTGAAATACAAGAAACTAACGAAAATAATTATATTTTAAGGAATAAATGTATTTTAAGGACTTCCGATAACCGGGATTGCATTGCATTGTATTGTACTTCCAAAATTTTAAAGTAAGAAAGAATCATGTAAAAATAACAATTTTCATAAATTACTATAGAAATTAAAATTTTGTCTAAAATGAAAAATAAATCAATAAGAACAGTATGAAATGAATTATTGAAATGTATTATTTCTTAACAAAAATCCAATTCAAGTAAACACACAGAAAAACAAAAATAAAATGTATGGTTGAAAAATTGTACGACATGCCTTCCTATTATGTACTTCTATGGGCACAAGGCGGTACGTAATGTACATTACGTGTACTTTTATGTATGGTATTAGGTTTCTGCACAAAGTACAAAAAGAAATCTTGTATAGTGGCTCTGTCTGTCTGTCCGTTGGCTTATTTCAATTCATAAACTACTATAGCTATAGGTCGACCAAGAAGTCATGAAAAGCTGAAGGGTGTGCTAGTGTCGTTGTTTTGGTGTCATGTATAGTCAGTTTTTAATAAAATAGACCACTGTCAAAAAACTCAGTGTTGTTCTTTTGTTATTAATATTGTATTTTTGATAACTTTTATATTTTATGCAACAGGCAACACTGAATCTGATATCATTCGTAGTGTATAAAAACAAACAAANACTCTGAAATAAATTATTTCTTGAAAACGGTACCGACGATTTTGATTAAACAATTCTAAAATGTAGATACAAAAATGTTAAATACGAATCTATTAAGTCGACATAACCCGTTTTCCCGGGAAAAATATAGTTCCTGAGAAAATAGCTTAAAACGCGGACGGAGAGAGCCCGGGTTTGATTCCCCGCCCCGCCTAGGAGAAGTTATTTTTAAGATATAGTTTGATGAAAAGTTCAATTATAATTAAATGTACCTACGAAAAAGAATAAATGGAAAAATACTGGGCTATTTATGAATATAGTATATGAGAAAGTTAGTCTTCGATTATTTTCTTAAAAATACTGGATTAACCAGGTTTTTATCATTTGCNCTCATCTGATTTTTAAGAAATTTAAATGGTTTGTCAAAAGTAGCCTGCCGATGGCCTCAAATTAATTTCAACCGTCTGCTAATTTACTGATAATTTAATGATTTTATTTTTTTACAATCTGTTTTCGTCAAATTTATTTAAATTTCCCCCTGTTTTGTTTTGTCAAAATTGTTTTTGGTTTCTAAAAGATTTTAAGTATCAATTTAGCAAATTTTAAAGAGCGCAAACGATTAAAATTTATGTGTTTGGGCAACTGTCGCCAAACCATTCAATTTTTTAAAAACTTAAGTGGGTACTTTTGAAGATATAGGTGTAAATAAATGTATGTTTGTGCGCATGTGGAAAAGAAACAAATGAACGCAAAAGGTTGAAACTTACGATATACTAACAATGGGCTGATAGTTAAAGTTGGATGAATAGTTTTTAAGATATATTATGGGTCGCAAAAATTATGTGACTGACAGACAGGCAGACCGAAAAACCGGCAGACAGACACGGAACCAAAAAATGTCCCCTGATATCTGAAACAGATTTTTGGCTTGGAATTTTTTAAATCGGGGACATAAATAATTCCGTTCTACAAGACAATCACATAGCTTCCGTAACCTTCGTTTATCTCNTAACAAGGATTATGGATACCAGTTTGGCGCAACAATTGTCACCAAGGCAGCGAACACGCAACTCTTTTGTGCGCCACTGCTTTCATACCTGTCCACTGTCCACAGACAATCTACAAGAACGACATTAAAAAAAAATCGTGTGGTGTCGCGGGACACCCGGTAGGAAGGAAGTTCCTTATATTTTTCATTAAATATAAATAATAAAATCACATTGCTAACTACTTATACATGGGGCAGTTAGAAAAGAGACAAAATTAAAAGTAGTTAACTATCTGTACCTAGCCGTTGTTTTCTTTATTTTAAACGTCCACGTTTGAGACGTTTTTTAGGGCCACTCTAACAAATTTAGCGATCTTTATCACTTCAACAGTGTCGGAGTTCGCTTTACTTTTTACTAAAAAAGAAAAAAAAAAATAAAAAGNCTCGCATTAGTACTTAAATACTTATAAATTGTTCAGAAATTCGCTATGTATTATTTTAAGATTAAAATTTAATCTTTCCGTAGTATGAGTACTACCAAAATCGTAAAAAAATGAATTTAAGAATAAGGTTTGTTGCTACTTTTCAAAAATTATTGATTTCCCAGTTATTTCAACCCTCTTTTGCATAGAAACCATTCGACTTACAAAAAAAATGGTAAAGAAATAATTTGTAGGTATTGTTCTCTTCTTTATTTTACTACTTCTGCACTTTTTGTGTAAATAGCTTCCTTTGCAAGTTATAAGGCGAAATCCACTAAAAAAAAAATAAAAGAAGATAGTATTTTCATGATGATTTCTCATATTTGCGTGTAAAATTTTTGTTGGACAACTTCAGATTCGTGTTCAGCACACCGAAAAAACATAAAGTAAACCACAAACAACAATTACACCAGAACTTTCCACTTCAAACTACCATTGGACTGGACTATGAATAGTGTTTAAGATATATTATGGGTTGAAAAAATTGAGTGACAAACAGAGAGGCAGACCGAAAGATCAGCAGAGCGACACGGAACTAAAAATGTTCCCTGATATCTGAAACGGATTTCTGGCTTGGAATTTTTTAAATCGGGGACAAAAAATTTCGTTCTGCAAGACGATGCCGTAGCTTCCGTAATTGGTTAGCTCGGAAGTAAATAGATTTTTTTTGTTACTAATTGTTCAATTTTCTTTAAAAAACGTAATTTCAGCAGATATTTTTTTTGTTGTTAACGTTAGATTCGTGTTTTTCATGGTTTGAAGATATTTAAACGCCCAATATATATATATTTTTTACAACATTGGTTTGAAGCGAAAAATTTGGTCTTAAACCCCCCAAAAACACAATTTTTCCAAACTTTAGGCGCATTTTCCGGGAAAACCGTACGTAAAAAAAAAATTTGACTTCAGATACAGATTTAGCAACCTCAAAACGTTTTATCGATGAGATAAAAATTAAGAGTCTTTAATAAAAAATAAAAAAAAGAGTCTGAAAGTTAGTTAAAATGATGCAGAACAGTGTAATCTAATTAATTTAAATGTATTTAAAGTGCAATCATAAGCATTCATGTTTCGTTTTAATACCCTCATATTTCAGCCGGAATTTGTTTCAAAATGGTGACTAAAAATTACAATTATGGTAACTAATTAAAAATTATGGTGGCTAATCTTACGTCTCAAGACTTAAAGTAAGTATATAAAATGTTATGCTAATACTAAAAATTGTTTGTGTGTGCTTCACCAGATTGTCCAACTATCTACAAAATATTAAATGTTTAAAATTTCTAAAAAAACAATAAAGCTGTCACAACTGCTCAGATCTGCATTTGTGTGCCAAATTTAGCTCATATCGGTCAATAATTACACCAGTTATCGTTAAACAAAGACACAAACAAACTTTTTAAAATCCAAGGAAATAAACAACTCACACTCTTCCAATTACTAATTTTAATTAAAAAATTAAAACACAAAATTAAAAACAAAAAATAAAACAAACAAACAAAAAACACACAATTTGTTAGTATTAAAAAAATATAGTTGAAACTCATTTACCCGCATTATTTTAAATACTTCCCTGGTAGAATCAATGTTGATCAATTAATTTTAAATTCCCTATTGAAATATTTATGTCACCGCGGTTACGATTAGGGAATTTTTACTGTAATGTTTAACATCTTAATATAATAATTAGTATTAGTTGTA
>KZ654198.1:102360-112881 GCA_001010745.2 Gerris buenoi
ATAATACAGGAAGTTTATTTTTTTCTATATTTATTATTAAAATCTAACAATCGTAGATAAAGTACGGTACGCAACTCGTGCGAAAACGGCATTTTGCATTGCTCGTGTGGTTTTTACTACCCTCGCTGTCGCTCGAGTGTAAACTCCACACTCGCATGCAAAATGCTACTTTCCACACTCGACGCGTAATGTACTTATAGTAATATAACGTTAATGTTAATATAACAATAAAGCACATGATAGGATGCGAGGAAGCTATGTGCCACACTAATTGGCAGTCTATTTATATTTTTTTCATATCCAATGATATTGATTGAGAAATGTTTGAAGATGTACTCAATCTAAATATTAAATCATATAAATCTTAACATTAAAATTGCAAAAAAGTTTCTGACTTACATCAAGCTAGAATTTTGTGTATAAGTAAATCGTTTAGTGCCTTTTAAGATTATACGTGATAAGTTCATCAAGGCTAATAAGTTCATCAATCATAAAGGCTAAGTTCATCTGCAGGACATAGCAATGGACATTTGAAAAAAAAAAAATTGTTTAAGAACGTCCATGTCCTGCCAATCATGGTGGACAATGTCATTTTCAAAATTAGTTAGTAGACCAAAAATCAAGTTGATGTCACTTTATAACTAACCACTTTGATTTGGAGTAATATTTTTGACTAACTAACCTGTCAAGGGACAAACTAACATCAACTTGATTTTCGGTCCACTAACTAATATTGTACTCAGGATTATGAAAATCATACTGTCCATAATTAGTGAATATTTGAATCAAATTTAGTTTGAACTTCAAATCAGCTCGCCAACGGTCCTTTTATAAATTTAAAATTTTGATGTTGACCATAATTGGCTTAACATGGCCGCTCTCCACCGGTTTGCTTTTTTCAAATTTATAGCTTCATGTTAGTCAAATATTTTATTTTATTTTATTGTTTAGATTTCATATTATTTATTCATTTTTTTTTTTTTTTTTTTGAAGCTGTTTTAATGTTTGAATGAAAACGAGCGGCCTTAAAAACGCCTCTAGGTGAATGAACTCGGTTCTGTCAAAAATAGAATCTTTCAAGATAGGGGAAATATGTAATAGAACAAGAAATATTAAAACCAACAGGGACACCTCTATGGTGTGTTAAAGATCGCTAAAAACTGTTAATAGTTTTTAAACAATAAACATATAACAATAAAGTAATATAACGTTAATGTTAATATAACAATAAAGTACATGATAGGATGCGAGGAAGCTATGTGCCACACTAATTGGCAGTCTATTTATATTTTTTTCATATCCAATGATATTGATTGAGAAATGTTTAAGATGTACTCAATCTAAATATTAAATCATATAAATCTTAACATTAAAATTGCAATAAAGTTTCCGACTTACATCAAGCTAGAATTTTGTGTATAAGTAAATCGTTTAGTGCCTTTTAAGATTATACGTGATATAGGCTAAGTTCATCTGCAAAATTAGTTCGTAGACTAAAAATCAAGTTGATATTAGTCACTTTATAACTAACCACTTTGATTTGGAGTAATATTTTTGACTAACTAACCTGTCAAGGGACAAACTAACATCAACTTGATTTTCGGTCCACTAACCAATATTGTACTCAGGATTATGAAAATCATACTGTCCATACTTAGTGAATATTTGAATCAAATTTAGTTTGAACTTCAAATCAGCTCGCTCACGATCCTTTTATAAATTTAAAATTTTGATGTTGACCATAATTGGCTTAACATGGCCGCTCTCCACCGGTTTGCTTTTTTCAAATTTATAGCTTCATGTTAGTCAAATATTTTATTTTATTTTATTGTTTAGAAGCTGTTTTAATGTTTGAATGAAAACGAGCGGCCTTAAAAACGCCTCTAGGTGAATGAACTCGGTTCTGTCAAAAATAGAATCTTTCAAGATAGGGGAAAAATATGAAATAGAACAAGAAATAGAGTTTAATATAAACAAAAATTAAAAAAAAAAAATTGGCTACATTTCCCTTGGCTGTCGGCAGCCAAATTNAATCCGTTTCAGGCATCAGGGAACATTTTTGGTTCCGTGTCTGTCTGTCGGTCTGTGTGTCCGCGAATCATGAAACGTGCGACGATAACTTGAGTGTTCAATGAAATTTATTAGACATGTTCATTTTACTAATGCCCAGGTCGAGTTCGTTGGACAGCGTTATCCGTTCAAGCGTTCACGCGCAACGCTCGCGTAAACGTGAACTTCAAATTTAAAATTGGAATTTTTGATCGGGGAAAAAATCAAACTTCATCTATTCAATGAGACAAACATTTTTTACAAATACAATTTTTTAGTAAAACCAACAGGGACACCTCTATGGTGTGTTAAAGATCACTAATAACTGATAATAGTTTTTATCTACGATTGATACGTAATATAAACATTGTATCTCTGTTTAGATTCGTAGAAAGTGATTCTTTACACACCTGTATTAATTGCGCATGCGTGTCGTANTAGGGGAAAAATATGAAATAGAACAAGAAATAGAGTTTAATATAAACAAAAATTAAAAAAAAAAAATTGGCTACATTTCCCTTGGCTGTCGGCAGCCAAATTTTTTGGAAAAAAAATTGTTCCCCCCCCCCCTCTTCCTCTCAACTTCTATGTCGTAGTAAAGAGCACCTAGAGGAAATTAACCGTGGAACATTGATTACACACGAAACTCACCGCGCTATTTTTATGAATAATATTTAGCGAATCAAATATGATATAACCATCTGTTTCATATCCCCCCAGAATACAGGTTTTATATTCAAAGTGACCATGGAAACCTAGATTCAAAACGGATTAAGTACAATCCCGATCCCGATACAATCCCGATCCCGATACAATCCACTTAATTCTGGGATCGTATCTGGATCTAGTTGCATGGAAACACCTGAACTCAATCCTAACATGCGCAGAGCATCGGTATGAGCGATCCTAGCGTATTTCTGTAGAAACTGTTGTAAAATCTGTCAAAATGCGTAATAAAAAGCATGGTTATAACAGGTGAAGGTTATTTTTTGAAGCTTGTTTTTTTTTATTTCGTATTGAATACGGATTTAATACCACTCTTGGAAACTCTTAACTTATTTAAATCCCAAATCAGGATTCAATCCTTTCATTTACACATGGAAACGTAGTAAATGTGACCAGTTGTCCAATAATATGATTCAAGGAAGCTATGTGCCACTCTAATTGGTAGACTATTAAAACAGAGAAGCTTTGTTAAAAATTACTAAATTAATTACTAATAACCTGTCAATAATCTCAGTTGAACCGGAAGTAAAAGATACTAACACAATTTCATGCTAAAAAATAATAAAAAAATTGAAAAGTTTTTTTATTTGGTCCGGAATAGTTTAATAATGTTGTTTATGTAGAATCAACACGGAAGGGGCTCAGGGTTGTGGCCTTGTGGGAATCCCTTTACTTAATAACACAAGTTTCGCGTGATTTCATTCCAAAGTCCTTTACTTCAACCAACTTCGTTTACTGTACTTCGTTTTCTACTTAAATAATTTTTTTTTTACTTTTTGTTACTTTAAAGGTATAGATCGACTGTTAAGGTCATATTGTATGTAGCGTGTAGGAAAAAATTTCAATTTGAAATTAAACCTTTTAATATCTCATGAATAAAAAAAAGAAATGCATTTTTATTTTAAGTGAGACGAAGAGGAAAAAAAAGCAATAAATTTTAAAACTAAATCAGGGCAAAGTATTAAAATGAACTTTTAATAATTATTATTCCGTTAGTTNTTTAATTCAATACGTAGTTTTTTTCATATAAAATTTATTTGCAGACTCTAATTTCACCCACGCAGAGTTTTCTTGTAGTTTTCTGATTTAATATTATTAATGAGGTGGTTTTTATATGTAAAATTTTTAAAAATAAAATTTGTTTCAAATTCATTTTTTTTCCTTTATTTTGTAACTGAGAAAAGTATAATATTCATGTATCATGTATATGTTTTGAAAAATATAAATACAAGTTGAAACATTTTTCTAGTACACACATTACACAGTTTATGAAAATCGCTTTAAAATCTTTTTTTAATTTGGACAAACTAAATGGGAGATTTAAACTTAGTAAATCGTAAATTTTTTATTTGTTTCTTTTTAGCGGTCCGAGACAACACAGACAAACTTTTTTCATATACGTGTTCATAATTACTCAGCCCAGTGCATTATTTCGAGTATTCGAAGGTACATTAAAGTATTATTGAACATTTTTTCAAAATGTATCACAAAAATAACAATTCATTTATGTAAAATTGTGGTGACAATATTATTGTGTTACCTTTTTATACACCTATATTTTTATTAACCTTTCTAGTCATAATTATAAATAATAAAATTATAAGTTTTGTAAACAGTTGAGCCAACTTATTATTCTTGAACAAAAATCAGTGTTGCACAAATTGCACATTTAATTGTCATTCTTTTTTTTTACAATAAGATTTTATATACAAATTTTGCATCCGAGCTTACCGAAGGTAACGGAAGCTATGTGATCGTTCTGAAGAACGAAAAGTTTTTAGGTCTCCGATTTCAAAAATTCCAAGACAGAAATCCGTTTCAGACATCAGGGTTTATATTTGGTTCCGTGTCTGTCTGTCGGTCTGTCGTTCAATTTTTGCGAACCGCCATATCTTAAAAACTACTCGTCCAATTTTAATGAAATTTAGGTGGTAGGTCATAATTAGCCCATTGTTGGTCCCATATAAGTTTCAACCTTCTGCACCTATTTGTTTCTCTTCCACATGCGCACAAACATACATTTATTTGTACCTATAGCTATTGTACATATCTGANTAGCCAATCAAATAGTTTGCCTATTGATTTAGCCAATCAAATAGTTTGTCTGTTTTAGCCAGTCAATAAACGCCAACAGCTAATCACATAGATTGTCTATTGTTTTAGCCAATCAAATAGTTGGTCTATTACACAATTTGTGAGAGACACCAAGAGATGCCACGCAAGCGTGACACATAGGAACTATTCCAACATCAGACATTACGTCATTAAGATGTTGGCTCGGCATTACGCTATGTCCTGCATCGTTTCGTCGCGTTCGACTCATCAGGGGCCCGACGATGCCCACCCAACTCTGGACCTATACCAGACCAAGAAGATCAGATATAAGACTTATCAGAGACGAGCGTGTTCTCATACNAAAACCGGGGAAACAAATCAATTAGATAATAACGGTTTGTAAAAGCATAAAATCAATAAAGTACGTGGATAGGATGCGAGGAAGCTATGTGCCACACCAATTGGCAGTCTATTTTTCTATGTATTTCTTAAAATTAAAGATTTGTAAATTTAGTTATTAATACCTATATAAATATAGTTAAAATCTAAATCTTTGAAGATTAAGAGCGCAAGTGGAATTGACATCAATTAAATAATGAAAAACGGAGTCTTTCCACAAAATTAATGTTTATTCTACTAACTAGTTTTCAATCTCTCGGCCATCATCAGAGCCTACAATAAAAAACAAAAAACTACGTAAATACTATAAAATAACTAGCAACTTTGTTCAATACAAATTCCAAAAAGTTAAAAAAAAAAAAATTAGGTTTAATAATAAAATTAATGAGCAAATGTAAACGGAGGGGTAAAAACTAATTAAACCCTACAACATATGGTTCCCTCGGCTACGCCTCAAGGACCAACTACAATAAAGTGATACATAAGTTTGCTGAATTACTCCTCCAAAAAAGCTGGAAGCTTGAGCTTGGAGGAGGAGTTCATCAGTATCTACAGAAACTTAGAATACAATAATATAATATATGCATAACCAATAAATAATAATAATATAACTACATATTTTTTCCTTCAACTACATAGTTTCAAATTCAGTTAAATTAATATCTAATCAAATTACTATTGTAATATTTCAATTTTATTTTTTATGTTACTATTATGTTGTTAGTGTGAAAAGTTGTTTAAGTTTATAAAATGTTACTATTTATTAATTTATCTTTTTCTGTTTTATATGTTATTTGTGAGAAAATTGTATTTTTTTATTTATTCCCCTTGAATCATATTATAGTACATGGTTTTAAGGGATTTTTTAAATTCATGGAAATTATCGATTATTCTTATTTCAAGTTTCAGTTAGTTCATTATTTCAGTGCCCAAATAAATGAATGATTTTTGTCCGAATGATGTACGTGCTTTAGGGATAGGATATTTTTTATCAGCAACTGATCTTGACTTATAGGTGGAAGAAGGGACGAAATACGGACAATGTTTAAAAACGTACAGGCATGCTTTCATTTCAATGATATGTTTTAAAGGTAAAACATTAAACTGTTTAAAGGCCCTTTCAGAAGAATATGTTATATTTTTATTTAAAATAATTTTAATAATAATTATTTTTTGAGTATTGCNCTGTTAAATATGCAGAATATGTTCGAAAAACGCTGTTTAAAACTATAGAGAGGACAGTAAAACGAAGAAATCTACTACGTATCTTCACATACGAGTATTATTTTCAAATTGTGTGTATACTACACTGCTATATCCACAAGTTTCAACTATATGTATGAGAAGTTTTATAAGAAGTTACAGTTGAAAAGTTTATTTACAAAATGTTCAGTATTAGTCGAGTCAATGAAGTAGATTGGTATTCGTCTATACATTTGGGATGTTGAAAAAATATCGATATATCGAAATTGCGATATTTTTTCCCCGATATATCGATAAATATCGATGTTTTTTCCACCAACGATATATCAAAAAATTCTATATAAAAAATCGTATATCGAAAAACGATACATCGAAAATTTCATTGATAACAGTGGGGAAGAAATTCGTCCTACCTGTGCGCGCGCACACTGGTAGTTTGATGTAAATTTTTTCCAAGTTCTTGGCGACACTTCTTAATCTGCCCTTAACCCAGTAGGCATGCTTAGTGCTCTATCCCTATTTTATAACATCCTTGCCTATAACCAAGAGGAAGGTAATTTGACCCATTGGAGCTCATATTTTACTTTTGCTCGGATCACTTTTTTGCCGCAACCCTCTATCCCCTTTATATAAGATCCTTGTAAAGTAGTAAATGGAGGAATCTGCTGTTTTAAGTACTATTTTGATTTTGAGTGCGAAAATAACCACTTTGTCGGTCAACTGTAGGGAAAGTGTATTTATCTTCAAATTTTAACCTTCAACGGTTTTTTAGAACCTTTGAAGGTTAATTTATCCTTTTTCAATAAAAAAAAAATATTTTCATTACTCCTATTAAATTTATAGCGATATGTCGAAATTCGATAAATCGAAAAATCGATACTTTTTTTCGATATATATCGAGTCCAAATCGATATATTTTTTAAATATCGATAATCGATATATCGTTATTTTTTTCCGATATTTACATCCCTACTATACATCAAGTTTTTTTTCTATATTTTCACTTTTAAGTGATTTTCTTAAATCGGCTATTTGACACCTTTTGGCGTCAATTATACAAATATGTACTTAACTCATGCTGCAAGTTGTGTAGAGTAGTTTGGAAAATCATCTGAAATTGCTGACCTCAGAAATGACGCTCATGCAGGCTTTTATAAAAATTAAGCATGGCATCACGTCCTTTAGTCAAAGACAGACTAGGCTTTCGTGGTGGTCAGGGCCCGAATGGGGGCGGGGAAGGGAATTTTAATAAAAAAAAGTATTTAGACGAAAAACCACAAAAATGTGCATTTATATGCTTTTTTAAAAAACAGCCGTTTTATACATTTATATGCTCGATAAATTTAAATTCTATTGGTCCCAGAAAGGTGAAAATACCACCAAAAGGCTTGAGATACTATTCAGGAAACAAAATATGCTCAAATCCGAGCCCTACTTATAAGACATTTATAACAAATCAAATAGCAGCCGATGAATAAGTGTCGTTGTAAAACGGACAGACACGGAACCAAAAGTGATTCCCTGATGTCTAAAACGGATTGCTGTCTTGGAATTTTTAAAATTTGAGAAATAAAATATTTTCGTTCAGAACGATCACATAGTTTACGTTACCCTCGGTAAACTTTAAAAGAATATGTTTTCCCCTTAAATCTTAATCCTGGACCAAACTTTTTCAGTAAAAACGCCTAACTAAGGCCGATGAGTTGTTTTGACGAAGAATATATTTGATTAAATTGTGGCACGTTTGAACGACACTTAAGCGCTGATGTTCAAAGTAAAACAGTAAGTTTTACACATTGTTGTGTCCTAAATTTATCCACAATTTGTTTCCAAGTTCCGTCTTTTGAAAACCTGAAAAAATAATCCGTCCGAGATAACTTATACAAAATTTTTCATATTCGAGTTCATAATCATAATTATGTAGCCCAGTGATTTAAAATGATTATTTTTCGACTTTTCCTAGGTACAATTAATTATTACTAAAACATTTTATCAAAATTTAACATAAAAATAACTTCTCCTCATTGGAGAATCGAACCCGGCCTCTGTTCGTCTACGATTAAAGCTATTTCCTCAAGAACTTGAGTTTTGCCGGGAAAACGGCTTATCGTTAGATTATTATTGACATTTAAATAAACTTCATTTTACAATTCTTTAATCAAAATCGTCGGAACTGTGTTCGAGAAATAATTTCATATTTGTCATGATTTGTCAGAGTTATTAGANGGCCCTGAATGAGGGGAATTTGAATAAAAACAAAGTATTTAGACGAAAAACGACAAGAATATGCATTTATATGCTTTTCTGAAAACAGCCGTTTTATGCATTTATATGCTCGATAAATTTAAATTCTATTGGTCCCAGAGAGGTGAAAATACCACCAAAAGGCTTGAGATACTATTAAGGAAACAAAATATGCAAATATGCTCAAATCCGAGCCCTACTTATAAGACATTTATAACAAATCAAATAGCAGCCGATGAATAAGTGTCGTTGTAAAACGGACAGACACGGAACCAAAAGTGATTCCCTGATGTCTAAAACGGATTGCTGTCTTGGAATTTTTAAAATTTGAGAAATAAAATATTTTCGTTCAGAACGATCACATAGTTTACGTTACCCTCGGTAAACTTTAAAAGAATATGTTTTCCCCTTAAATCTTAATCCTGGACCAAACTTTTTCAGTAAAAACGCCTAACTAAGGCCGATGAGTTGTTTTGACGAAGAATATATTTGATTAAATTGTGGCACGTTTGAACGACACTTAAGCGCTGATGTTCAAAGTAAAACAGTAAGTTTTACACATTGTTGTGTCCTAAATTTATCCACAATTTGTTTCCAAGTTCCGTCTTTTGAAAACCTGAAAAAATAATCCGTCCGAGATAACTTATACAAAATTTTTCATATTCGAGTTCATAATCATAATTATGTAGCCCAGTGATTTAAAATGATTATTTTTCGACTTTTCCTAGGTACAATTAATTATTACTAAAACATTTTATCAAAATTTAACATAAAAATAACTTCTCCTCATTGGAGAATCGAACCCGGCCTCTGTTCGTCTACGATTAAAGCTATTTCCTCAAGAACTTGAGTTTTGCCGGGAAAACGGCTTATCGTTAGATTATTATTGACATTTAAATAAACTTCATTTTAGAATTCTTTAATCATAATCGTCGGAACTGTGTTCGAGAAATAATTTCATATTTGTCATGATTTGTCAGAGTTATTAGAGGTTAGTGTCCCCATATTTGAAGCTAAAATTTATTTCTCGATTTCGACTCGAACTCGAAGTATACTTCTTCTAAACATGGATGCTGAATTTCGTCAAAATCGGCCCAGTAGTTTAGGCTCCAGGCGTCTGCACAGACGACAGACAAACATTTTTTAAAAACCACTTTTTTTTGGATTTAGGGAACATCAAAACGGATAAAGGTACGTTTTCCAAGACGCTACTCCAGCGATAGACGCTGAGCGATAGCCGCCAAATTATAATAGGTGTTTTCCTACACGCGTCTCCAGCGACTATGCAACATATCAGTAGGTAACTAGCAGTAGATGCGAACCCGGTAGTTTTTAATTTAATTATGAGTTTTAAGAAAAAACTCCTTATTACATGTAATTAATTCTCACTTCTCGTGGTTACTATAAATTTATAGTTCTGCTCGATTTATATCGAATAAACCAAGTGAAATATAAGTTTAAATGAAACAAATATAAAAGGGACAAACCAACAATCTACGTAATTAAATATTCTGATAAAATAAATCAACTGATATTTAGTTACTTAATTTATTAAAATAATTTTTAATAATAATTTTTATACTAATTATATACGTTTTTAATTAAATTACGTTTAGTTGGTTTTTTAATTTAAAGACTGTATGATAACCTAAAGTAACCTTTCCGAAAAATTAGTAAACAAAACAGCTAAAATAAACATTACTACCAACATAATACTTAAAATTTACCTAAGAAAATACCTTTTAAGTTAATATGATTGTTTTGTTGGCTGGTTTCACCAACACTGTATTGTTAGGATCGCCAGCGACTGCGATTATGACTGCTCCTGGAGCAGACGGCTGCAAT